>CP125973.1:588143091-588393309 GCA_030063025.1 Avena longiglumis | reverse complement strand
GCCTCGAGAATCCGCTCTAGAGTCGAAGGGGTTGCACTTGAGGCATGGGTGAAGCACCCTCGCCCGGCAGCCAACCCCTCTGACCCAGCGGTCGTGAACCCACCTAGGACCGCCTCCGTGCGAGGGGGAGACAACCTCCCTTGCCCGGTACCACCTCACCAGCACGGATCCTGCGTGTGGGGATAGGCGACCCATCATGTTGGGTCTCCCAGCGTGAGGCCGGCGAAGAAACACGGTCTTGTCCAAGAACCACAAGCCACATGCAAAGCCTCTGAAGGCTGTGAAGGAGAGACGAGGAAGCGAACTGCAGTCAGAAGCCACGCGAGGAGTCAGCGGAAGAGCCTCCAAAAGTTCCTTACCGCAGTGGCGGGGTTAGCATTAAAGGAGTAACAACAAGCGGTAACCACGAGGATCCGAGCCTTTGAACAATCATTTGAACAACTTGCCTTGTAGTATTTGCGATTGAGCCACCACCCTAGCGATTGGTGAAGAAGAGCCAACTGACCGCTGTGAGCCACCCCGTGTCAAATGTATCCATAGCATCATTAGAAGGCTTCTCATTAGCATCATCATCCAGATCCCCATCCCTCTTCCTCCATAAGTAAGGTGCAAACTGGGGCTCACAGTACATAACCTTAGGCTCCAAGCAGCGAAGCTCATAAGCCTTGAGACCTACCACAACATCATCACGATGTAATGTCCTAGTAAATCCTGCGGCCCGGAAAACTCGGTATACATCATAACAACAAAATCCGAACGACACCACGTCTCCTTAAACTGAAAAGGTCCACATCCAAAGTAGTGCCCATGAGACCACCAACCGCCCATAAACCCAAGAAAGACCAAAAACAATGTGGCACCCCCTCGACATGTAGCCAAACCTGCTACAGCTCAAGCTTGTGGGGCACCTCCCGTGTCTAGTAAGCGAACAATAAGTGAAAGTGCCTGCGACAACACACTGGATCCCATCCACCTGTCCAAATCCTCCATCGACGGAAAACTCACAAGAAAAGCGATTCACCATAAGCAACGCTTCCACTTCCATGACTCTGAACCGGACACCTCCTAGCAATCGCAGTGAACCACATCTGCGGGGACCATCGGCGATGACCTAAACAAGAGATATGAGGGGTCAAGTTGGCCCCAAGATGGCCCGCACCATAGAATCGAGAATCCGAGAAAACAAAGTCAACTCATTGCCAATATGAGACATCACCGGTAGGTCTTGGTGCTTGAGCAGGACATCTCAAGTTGGATGAGCAGAATTATCACAAATATAGCACTTATGAACCGCCTTACAATCTTTAGTTGCATGCGTATTGACCGCACACTTCCAACAATGAGCAGTTTGAATCTTCTTACCCAGCGGCGGTAAGCACCGGTGCAGCAACAACAGTCTCAAAGCTGCGTCGACTGAGGAATATCGTCAGCAGTCCCTGTGGCCCGTCTGATCTGCATTTGCTGTCCCAAAACACGAGAAGATGTCCTGCACGGCGATGGGATACCCAAATTGCTGGCTGTGTGCCATGCTTATTTGCAAACCGGTGAAGACCCACCTGCTTCAGTCATATTTCTTCTTCTTCTTCTTCGCTTGACTGCGCACCCATTTCCAACCCGACCGCAAACTCCTGCGGCGACACCTGCTGAATCATAGGTGCCTCCAGCCGGATGCCAGCGTCGGCGAGTGGTTGCAAAGCGGTGAGGCTGCTTGGCGCGGAAAGTAAGCACCACAGAGGCGAAGCGACAACGCCATCCCGGCCAGAAATGAGTCGGGCGGCATCCGGCGGCCCGGAGAACGGCGGTGGCCCATGGCCAAAGGTAGGCGTGAGCGAAGGCATCAAAACATGAAGGTCGCGAACGGATCCACTGTCCGGAAAAGAGCCAACATTAGGGTTATTTGGTGTCGTCGAACCCGGCCGCTGACTTCTTGGCACCATAACTGGCGAGCGGTCGAACACCGGTGGCTGAGGCTGGGAACGAGCGAGGACCGGCGGCACAGCGGCGGGCACCGTTGTGGCGGCTGACCATCGAGACGAGCCTAGTAGAGCTTGGATGAAGGAGCGAGCTGAAGAAGGCGGCGCGATAGATCATGAACGAGAGGATAGCGATAGCGGGAGTTGCTATTGAGGCGTCGTCCGATACCAAGCCTTCTCGCGAGAGCCAGCCCGACTCGTTCCTTCCCTGCCATGAGGCCCTGCATTACTATCACGTTAGCATGCGCTGCCAGCGATTCAACAACTATCCCGAGCGGAAACTGCTCCATCCCGGCCCCACATGGCGAAATACATGCAGTTTGCTGAAGCGGATCGAATTGAACCTCCGCCGCGGCAGAACACGGCAAGAATAGGGGCGAAGAACTACGAGGGCCCCTTCCATGGCGAACGCAGGACCCTGGCCACTCTCATGCCTAGAGGCGACGCCGATGAACCTCACTGCCGAGCAAGACCACATCTAGATGTCGATGGAGAGCAGCGCCTCGGAAAATCCTGCAGATCATCCGACGCCGGCAACCTCCCCTCCAGAAGCGAGACGCCGTGCTTGGAAATCCAATCTCCTCCCAAAAATCCTGCTTCAGCTCCTCGTCCGTCTTCCTCCTCCGACGCGCCACCGTTGTCCACCCCAGTTCCCCGGACACATCCTCCAACTCCTCAAGGGCAACACGAGCTGCCGTCCCACCGCCGTCATCCCTTCAGTCCGAACCCAGACACCTAAACCGAGAGCCAGACGGCGATGGCGACGAGCCCGGGGAAAGGCTCGGCGGCAAGAATGAATCCAGCGCTAGCGTCAGCCGACACCGAGATCCCCTTGCCATCTTGTTGTGCGAGCTCAGCCCGCATGCATGTTGAATTCTTAAAATAGAGGGAGAATTTCACTTCCCCGGCCTCTGCACCAACTAGGGATGCACACAACCATTAAGCATGAGTACCAAGATTTTTAAACTTGGTTAAGCACCAAGCCTGGTCCTCAAGATAAATTGCATGAGTACCAGGAGAGCCTAGTCCTCAAGTATAAATAGGAACCTTAATTCGCTTCCGTGAGGATTTGAACTCAGGTGTCGGGTTTGTACATCCACTCCCCCAACCAGTTGAGCTAGGCTCAGTTCCACCCGTACATGGTCATATTTGCAGGCAATGGAGAAACGCCGGGCTTTGGATATTGGATGCAACCAACTGGAAATGGTTATCCGGGATATATACAACTAGTGCTGCTGGCCATGTTATATTTTTTATTTCTTTAAACAGCGTATAATGTAATAAGACTCTGAATAAAGTAACAAAACTCTGTATGGATCTAGACTATGTTCCCATTTTAAAAAAGAACAATGCAAACTGTCACTGGCCATTTAAAAAGGCGTGCACTATATAATATGAGAGAGGAGAAATGCTAGCAAAACCTCGTAGTATATGAAATATAGGAATTAGAAGGAGGAGCTTGTGGATCCATTTTTTTATTAACTCAACAGCTGGCGCCTTTACCACGAGGTTAGGTTATTTAGAGGCTTATTCATCCACGAGGTTGATCGTGCTGCTCAAGCTCATCCTTCCATTCGCTGCGGTACCCGCTGGAATAAAAGAATCGCTATTGTTTGCCTCTTGAACCATTGGAATTGTCACCTCTGAGCTTGCACGGTGCGCTTAGCAAAGTCAATGCTACGGTTGCTTCATCGTGCACTCAAGTAGTACTAGCTAGGAATTCCTGCAAAAAAAAAAAGTAGTACTAGGAAGTATCCAAGGGGAACTTATCTAATAAATTAATTAAGGAAGCAGTGCAGTTAGAGCAACGGGCACTAATGGAAAATGCCTCGTTCCGGGCAGTAAGGGCCTTTAGTCCCGGTCCCGGTTTTTAAACCGGACCTAATTAAGCGGGACTAGAGCCCAACACTAGCAATGCAGTTAGAGCTCACGCGGTGAACCAGCAGCTAGGATACCATGCGGACTTGTGAAGAACTAGGGAACTAACCCCCAACACAAGGACTTTGCTTTCTAGAAATATCAGATCGATCATGAGTAAATTTTTGTTTTGAATGCACAACCAAGCCTAGCTACTCTCCCAAGCAGAGGCAGGATTAATTCTTGGATATATGCATGCCTCTTCCTTTATCGAGTTGGCAAGCTAGCTCTCTAACATATATAGTACATGTTATACATACTCCATACTAGGTACTATTCTGGTGATGGATGCTCGAGGGCAGCGTGGAGTGATTGTTTAGTAGTAAGCTTACTGCACATGATCAAATCAAATAGAGTAATGTGAGTATTGATTCGGCCAGCTAATTAGGTTGTAAGCTTACTGCACCCAAGGTGTATAAAAGGGAAGGTGTGCACATCTCCCTCTCTCACCCACAAACCCACAAACTAGAGAGAGAGAGAGAGAGAGAGAGAGAGAGAGAGAGATGGGCCCTGCGACTGCGAGGATTGGTGCAGTGCTACTGCTGCTGCTGGTGGTGGTGGCCACATCTAAGCCCGTCTTCTCCGCTGATGATGAATTCCCCTGCCTCATTAATTTTCAGGGTAAGGAACGAGTCTGTCGCAAGGCGCTAGATGGTAAACGGGATCAAGTCAAGAAGTGCTGCGACAACGAAGGGTGACTTTAAAGACTGCCTCAATTCCCTTAGAGCAGGCATAGTGTCGGCGCGTTTGGAGAGTTTGAATTGTCCGTAAACAAATCGCTCAACCCATCCATGTATCCCCTTTGATTTGGTTTAATTACCATCCGAGAGTGAGCTAGAGGGCTCTGGTTATTTCTGTCTTTTCGCTTATTGCTGCGTGCGATTGTATTGTTGGGCATGTCAACGTCGTTGCTCATGTGTCACCTTTTATTCTTCCACTTCAATAAAGTCCATTAGTTTGTATGTTGTGTCACCCGCCCGTCAATTTTCGTATTTTGCTTTTAATCGATCATACACCTGTGCGCTTTCGTACGGATCCAATGTGACAGTCCATGCATCGAAGCGTCTAAATCGTTTTGATAAGCCGCAACCCTATATAAAAAAGAAAGCCTAAGCTAGTACTTCCTCCGTTTGGGATTATAAGTCCCGCACGGATAACTAGGTTGCCAATTTAAACATGAAAATATAAATAATATAGCATAAAAGTTATACCATTAGAAACTTTAGAGGTTATATTTTCTAACGGTATAATTTTTGTAATATATAAGTTATATTTTATTGGTCAAATTAACAACCTAGGTATCTTGGCGTAGGACCTATAATCCCGAACAGAGAATACTTATGATAACATTCCTCTTTCCTAGTGGTGCGACATCCTAATTTAGTAAAAATGTGGCCTAGTAGGCAAGTTCATGCTTTTTCTAGTTGTGGAAGGCAATAGAACCTTCTAGAAGCGTCATTATCCTTTCCCATGATATTGATAAATAAGTAAAGCAAGTAAATGATAACAAGTGGTCTTACCAATAAAGCTAGACTCCACGACAACGCATAAAATGTCTTGATACCCATAGGTATATGAGATTACTGAAATCTCAATGGGAAGTATTACCCAAATTTATAGTTCGACTCAAGGCTACACAAGAATACCAATAAAAATTTAGCAATTGAGACTTCACTCTCAACCACACATGTATATCAATATTCTCAAAAGGAAGTGGTGATGGCAGCAGTTGACTTAAAACAGTAAATCAAAATAGTAAACAATTGCAACAAATTTCCATCTTTCACCGGAAGTAGTGAACTTGTAACTTCTAGGGGCTAAGAGCATAGGCATGAGGTGATAGCGAGGTGTTGCATGAATATAATTGATCATATAATATAAATACTAATAACATGGTCTTCATATCTAATTCGGTTATGTGTTGGTGTGTGTTCCAAATATAGTTATGCGTTCTAACCAAGAAAATTTGCTCAACATATGTTTTACTACCTGCCCATTTCATCGGGGTTAGCTTGGAACTAAAAGTAATTAAGGTCATTAGAGTCCATGAACACACAATGTCCTCAAATTATCACATATTCCCCTTGTTTTCCCTAACTGTCACTTTAGGGTTTGTAGGTTCAACATAATAATAGGTAATGCACTTTATAGATAAATACCAAAATCATATATATGTTGGGGCAATATGATTTTAGTACTGCGATCATATCATTCGGGTCCTAGTAACAAGCATTGAACATATCAGAAGTGTATCAACACCCATACAAGAATATTACCAGGATAAACACCTCAAATCTTGATACATATGCATGATTACATGGTCATTCTTATCCAATCCTCATCCACCTCACATGCCTATAGAGAACTACTCACTCATGATGATGGAAAGTCAGCACGTTGGTGATGATGGTGGTGGTGATGATGATGGACAGCAGGACTAATCTAGCCAGGAAAACAACTTTCAGGAAAAATCCCGGAAAATATCGCAAAACTCCTATTTTACGGAAGACCCACGGAGCTAGAAGATGAGGAGGAGGGCCACGAGGGGCCCACACCTGTCCGTGGCTAGGCCATGCAGCGCTTTGGAGGTGGTGTGGCCACCTCGGGCACCTGCCTCCTCTCCACCTACATAAAGCCTTGACCTATAAACAATGGGGGGTTTGAAGTTTTTCAAACAGAGTTCCGCTGTGCCGCCACCACCACAAACCGTGATTCGGAATCAGAAACGCCGTTCTGGCACCCTGCCGAGACGGGTTTTGGAGGATATCATCGCCATCATCATCGCCGACGCCTCTCCATCAACCATCCATGTTTCCCCCATCCATGAGTGAGTAATCCCCCGCTGTAGGCTATGGGGATGGTAGGGATTGGATGAGATCTATCATGTAATCGAATAAGATTGTTAGGGCATGGTGCCTAGTATCTTTGTTAGTGCTATTTGACTTTGTTGCAACTTGTTATGCTTAATGTTTGTCATTAAGGCCCATAGTGCCATGATCTCAGATCTGAACATGTTATTGATTCATGATGATAATATTGTTTTTAATCTTATCTGCAAGTTGTTTACACATATTATCGTCCGGAACAAAAGGCCCCAAAGTGACAGAAATTGGGATAACGGAGGATGGTTGTGATATGAGGATCACATGTGTTCACAGTGTTAATACTTTGCTCGGTACTCTATTAAAGGAGTACCTTAATTGCGATAGACTCCTTGAGACCCGCAGCAGGGTGGCAGGACAAAAGATGTTGTGCAAGTTCTCATTGCGAGCATGTATGACTATACATGGAACACATGCATTTGATTGTTTAGTACTTGGATACTTTATATTATTTATCTACAAATCGCTAGATCTTGATATTACATGAATAGTCTTGTCCATGCAACGCTTTGTCCATCCATCCCTATGCCTACCTTTTCGAACCCTCTTGTTTGCTACTATTGTTACTATTACTTTTGTTTTACTGCTGCTATTACTTTGCTATTGCTACTACAAAACTGTTGCTACTGATAAATTATTGTGAGCAAGAATATTTCCAGGGGCAGCTGAATGGACAACTCAGTTGTTAAGGCTTATAAGTATTCTTTAGCTCCCCTTGTGTCGAATCAATAAATTGGGTTATACTACCCTCGAAGACTGTTGTGATCCCCTATACTTGTGGGTCATCAAAACACTTTTGTTGCTCTTGATTCACCATCTGTTTTAAGTAAGTTTCTTACACCACCACCATATACACATGCTACACACACTGCTACTACTGCTGAATCTAAAAATGCTTGATGCTCATGATGTTACTTCTCTGTGCTTGATGAGAGTGGTTCATTAAGTCATTTACTAGATGCTACAATTGTTAGAACTATTTTGGGAAACTCTGAAACTCCTAGTGAAGACACTATTACACCCGTTAGCTCACACGAGTCTAGAGAGTTATGATATTAATGCTGGTTACATTGAAATAACTGATGAATTTATTGAAGAATATCGAAACACATGTGGTGCTAGTGCTATTAAGAGTCTCCTTGAAAAACGTACTATTATACCTAAACTATTTCCTAATACTAAGTTTGCTACTTCTCCCATAAACATTGAAGATAAAGATTGTGATTTCTCTCTTTATTATCCTATATAAACATTGTTGAGAAAGACCTTTTGCGGGACTGTGAATGAAAGGGTTGTGGCACATATGAATGAGCTTTCCACTATGAGTGCCTTATTTTCTGATGTTGTTAAGATGCGCACCTACTTTGTTGCTAAATTTTTTCCCTTTTCACTAAAAGGAGACGCTAAAGCTTGGTTTAATAATTTACCTCCTGGATCCATTGATAGCTGATTGCTTGATTGCTACTTTCTTTGAAATAGTTTCCTCCTAGTGCTAGACATCTTTTCTGCGAAACTTTTGATTTTAAACGAAGAAGAGAAGAAATTGCACGAGTCATGGACAAGGTTTTGCCTTGATTCATGAATATCCTAGATGTCCATTACCTAAAATGAGCTTCTTGATATATATTATAATGGACTAATGATGATTCTAGGACATACCGGATAGTTTCTTGATTGTGTTTTCAGGAAAATAACTCCTGAAGAAGCTAAAGAATTAATGGCTAAAACAAGCAAGAATTATGATGATTGGACTTCAACCGAGCCAATTACACCTGAACCAACCCCAACACCAACACCCAAGAAGAGGGGGAGTGATTGAATTAAATGATGAAGTAATGAAAGAAGCTAAGAAATGTCTTAAGGAGAAGGGTATTAAATCTGAAGATGTGAAGAATTTGCCTCCTATAGAAGAAGTAAGCCAATCTCTCACTCATCCACTATTGAGGTACACTCTCTCCAACATTTTGATAAAGGTGATATTCCTTATGGTAAACCTCCTGATGAATGCTTAGAGGAACTAGATATCTTTATTGTTAAGCAAGGTAATTTTAATAAACAAGTTTAGAATCATTTATTGGAAAACTCTAGAGCTATTAATGAGTTGAAATATATTGTGGAAAGAAATTCTAATGATGTTAAAATTCTTGTTAAACATTTCCAGATGGTTCAAACTCAAATTGATCAACTTGCTAAAGTACAAAAGGATATGCTAGTTAATGCTTCTGGAGATAAACATGCTTATGAAATTAGAACTAGGAGTGGTGCTGCCACTCAGGATCCCTTATATCCTGAGGAACATCCTAAAATAATTGAGCAAGATTCTCAACAAGCTGAAAATAGTGGCACTTCTTCTAAGATAAAGAAAAAGAAACATAAAACAATTGTAGAATCTCGTGAACTTGCTATAGATCCTAATAGTATATCTGTCTCTGAAGCTGAAACAGAAAGTGGTAATGATAAAAATGATGCTCCTGATAAGGAAGAAATTGAGGAAGAACCTGAGAGTAACACTAAGAACACTATGTACACTAAGGAAGATTTTCTTGATAATAAACATGGTAGTGAAACAGAACCTTGGGTGTAGAAACCAATGTCTTTCCCTAATAAGAAACACAAGGTAAAGGAGGAAGAACACAATAACAAGTTTAGTGAGTGGATAAAACCTTTATTTTTGCAAATTCCTTTGACTGATCCTATTAAGTTTCCTCCTTATTCAAAGTATATGAAGGATATTGATACGTTGGAAACGTATCATTAATTTTGATGTTCCATGCTTGTTTAGTATCTACTTTGCTTTGCTTTGTCTCTTTAAGGTGTTTTATATATTTTGGAACTAACCTATTAACAAGTTGCCACGGCAGTTGACTGTTTTCTTCTTTTTGGTTCGAGAAGGGAAAATCAATATTCTTGGAATTGGACGGGACAAAAGCCACAGTTAATATTTTACCGTGGGTGACCACGAAGTCGAGGAGAGCGGAGAAGCGGGCAGGCGGCCAAACCCCTAGGAGGCGGCGGTGGGCCTGCAGGCAGGGTGTGGCCCCTGGTGGCCTCCCAGCCTTGCCTCTTCGCCTAAGAAACCCGACTCGAAACCCTAAGCGATCAATCGTACTTCGAGAAAAAGTTCCTGCGTCGCCATCGAAGGGGAGATTCGGGGGACAGAAATTCTCATGCTGATTCACATGTTGGGGAGGGAGTAGTTCTTCCTCGAGGCTAAGGGCTCTACCGGTAGCTATGTGTTCATCTCTCTCTCTCTATGCATGATCTTGTTGTGATCATGAAATTTGTAATCAAGTAGATCTAATATGTTACTCAAGTGCTTCATTAGATCTCTGCTCTCCTCATGTGTGTGAAAGTGATAGCGTGCACGCCATGGTGGCACTTAGGCTTGAGTCTACATAAATACTCTTTGTGCTTTAATGGATCTATGCTTTTCCCCACGTGTGTGAAAGTGACAGCGGGCATACCGTGTGTGGCACTTTGGCTAGATTGAATATTTGTTATGAGTTATATTTGGAGTTGGATGTCTGTATGAAATTGTGGTATTTTTTGGAACCATCTAGCACTCAAGGTGACAATGTGGGGTTATCTAGATTGGGAAAGGCGGACTTTGAGGAGTGCTGTTATAGCCCTACCATGGATTAGAGTGTCCAACCGGAGAGTAGTTAAGAGTAGTATCATGAAGAGAGGATATTTATATGAGAGAGTGTTCACTAGTGAAACTATGATCCCTAGGCCTTGTTTCTAAGCATTGAAACATCGTTTGCTACTAGATCTGTTGCATGTTTGCTTACTTCCATCAGTTTGCCTTTACTCTGTTCGTCCACGCCATTAGCTATTTTCTGGCACCGTTACCCCACGTCTACAACAAGTCAGAAGCTATTTTCTGGCACCGTTACCACTTGTATTTCACTATATCTTCTCCGAACTAGTGCACCTATACACCTGACAAGTGTATTGGGTGTGACGGGGACACAAGAGACTTCTTGTATCTTGATTCCGGGGTTGCTTGAGAGGGAATACCTTTGACCACTTCCTCCCTGAGTTCGATAAACCTTGGGTGATCCACTTAAGGGAAACTTGTTGTTGTTCTACAAACCTCTACACTTGGAGGCCCAACAATTGTCTACAAGAATAGAAGTGCGTAGACATCAAGCTATTTTCTGGCGCCGTTGCCGGGGAGAATTTGGCCTTTTACCTTTCCTCGACGTCAGGATCCATCAAAGTATTTTCTGGCGCCGTTGCCGGGAAGGAAAGGTAAAATGTACTCACATCCTCCGTGTGAGTGCTCGAAGTTATTTCCTTTAGATTCTTCAATTTTGTCTTTTTGTTTCTTGTTTTCACTAGTTAGGGTTAATGGAAAACAACAACAAAATTAGAGAGCTTTATAGTGTTTATCTTGAGTTAGGACATGAAGTGTTTGAAGAGAAAATTAAAAAACCTATGGAACTTCATTTGCATGATAATAGCTATGTTATTAGTATGAATCCTTTGGACACCATTATTGCTAATGCTATGGAAACGTCTAAGCTTGGGGAAACTAGGTTTTATGAAAATGATCTTTTTAGTCCCCCAACTTTGGAAGATAGCTATTCTATTGCTTATGATGATACTAAACCTCCAATATGATGATTACAATGATGAATATGATATTTTCAGTCCACCTACTATTAAGGAGAAAATTAATTTTGATTACAATATGCCTCCTATATTTGATGATTTCGGTGATGAGAATAATAATGATAGCTATTTTGTTGAATTTTCTCCCACTATAATTAATAAGAATGGCTATTCTTATGTGGAGAGTAATAATCATTTTATGCGTGTGGCTCATGATAAGAATGTTTTATGTGCTAGTTATATTGTTAATTTTGTTCATGTTCCTACTGAAAGTTATTATGATAGAGGGAAACATGGTTTTATGCATCTCAATTATATTAAGTTTCCCCTCTTTATGTTGAAAGTCTTGAAGTTGCACTTGTTTTGCGTTCCTATGCTTGTTGCTTTGTGCTTTTATGACTTGTTTATTTACAAGATTCCTATGCATAGAAAGTGGGTGTGACTTAAATGTGTTTTGAATTTTCTTCTTGATGCTCTCTTTTACTTCAATTCATATTTCTTATGTGAGCATCTTCTCAAACTATCAAGCCTAACTTAAAGGCATTAAAAAAAGTACTTGTTGGGAGATAACCCAAGAGTTTTCTTAAGTCTTGGAAGTTATTACTTCTGTAATAAACTCTCCTTATCCTTTTTGTTTTCTTTTTGTGCCAGAATGACCTCTAATGAGAGGGAAGTAAGATTTGGGGAGTTGATGTCCCGAAACAGATTTCTGTCCTCCACCATAAAATTTGTTGAGGAGTCTCTGTAACTCGGATTAAGCTGAAAATTTACGAATAAAACCCCTAGTATGTTATATAACTTTATTTAGTTCAAAATCTTTTGATTTGAGCAACATAACATCTTCTAAAAATTAGGTTTCTACCTGCTGGTCTGTTTTGACATATTTCTGCCATTATTTGCATTTGCTTCTTATTGATTCCTTTTTGAGTTCTCTTTTGGGGAATTGAGCTTTTGGAAGGAGTTGCTATAGTAGCTTGTGTTTTTAGTGAAAAGTCTTGCTGTTCCAAAGCTTTTCCTCAGGTCTAATATCTTTTGAATACACTAATGTTGCTAATAAAGATTGTGTGAAGTTTTGTATGAAGGAAAAATTTCAGGTGTAGAGAGAAATGATGTAATGAGATGAAGAATAGAAAAAATCTCAAGCTTGGGGATGCCACCCCGGTGTGAACCCAAGAAATATCGAAGAGGTACAAGTGTCAAATCTTGGGGATGACCAAGGTATCCCCTTCTTCATCAATAAAAATCTCAGGTCTTTTTAGACACTTCATTTTTAATGTTTCATGCATTGTTGTGTTGTTCATGGAGCGTCTTAGTTTTCATTTTTGGTTTTCATTTGCTTAGTTTGGGGTCTTATGGACCATGCAAATTTCCATGGAACCCCAAAAATATGGGCAATAGCTCATGAAAACGGCGATAAAACACGAAAGCGACGAGTTTTTGGTCATCAATATCAAACATGTATCGGTTCTTAGGGTTTTTGTAAGTCACCATGGAACCAAAAAACTGTGGTCAATAGCTCATGAAAACGGCCATAAAACGCGAAAACGATGAGTTTTTGGTCATATCTCTCCAACATGTATCAGGCCTTACAGGCCTTGCAAATCCGCTTGGAACCCAAAAACTGTGGAAAATAACTCATGAAACGGCCATAAAACACGAAAACGACGAGTTTTTGGTCATATATCTCAAACATGTAACATGTCTTAAGGTCATTGTAAATCACCCTAGAACCCTAAAACTGTGGGCAATAGCTCATGAAAACGGCCATAAAAAGCAGCGACGAATTTCTTGACATATCTCTTAAACAGTAAGGGGTCTTATGGACCATGCAAATTGCAATGGAACCCCAAAATGTGGGCAATAGCTCAAGAAAACGGCCATAAAACACAAAAGCGACGAGTTTTTGGTCATAACTCTCAAACATGTATTGGTTCTTAGGGTTGTTCTTAGTACTTATTATGAAAACATTCCTCTTTCCTAGTGGTCGACTTTGCAACCAAAGAGTTATACCAAGCTTCTACTTCTCCTCCAAAGGAGAAATGAAACAATTTTAAGATGTAATAGCATTACTGAATTTCATTTTTACCAAATGGACAAGATAGCTCATGAAGTTTTGGTAAGTGTTCATAATACAAATCCTCATCTTTCCCATAGAAATTAGCGACCTCGACCATTTTAATTATTTCGAGATCAACATTAAACTCATAACCCTTATCTTTATTGTAAATTACATGTGCATAAGATTTGTTGGAAACATGAAATAATTCTCCAAGTGACGTACTCATGATAGCATCAAAACTATCTAGATCATGTAAACCACTATTCATAAATGATTTAGTAAAACCAATGTCCTCTTAAAAAGGTGTTGATTTAGAACTAGTTCATCTTCATCATAATTAGGGTTCATTATCAGACATCCTAATTTAGTAAAAATGTGGCCTAGTAGGTAAGTTCATGCTTTTTCTAGTTGTGGAAGGCAATAGAACCTTCTAGAAGCGTCATTATCCTTTCCCATGATATTAATAAATAAGTAAAGCAAGTAAATGATAACAAGTGGTCTTACCAATAAAATTTGGACTCCACGACAACGGCGTAGAAAATGTCTTGATACCCATAGGTATATGAGATTACTGAAATTTCAATGGGAAGTATTACCCAAATTTATAGTTCGACTCAAGGCTACACAAGAATACCAATAAAAATTTAGCAATTAAGACTTCACTCTCAACCACACATGTATATCAATATTCTCAAAAAGGAAGTGGTGATGGCAGCAGTTGACTTAAAAGAGTAAATCAAAATAGTAAACAATTGCAACAAATTTCCATCTTTCACCGGAAGTAGTGAACTTGTAACTTCCAGGGGCTAAGAGCATAGGCATGAGGTCATAGTGAGGTGTTGCATGAATACAATTGATCATATAATATAAATACAAATAACATGGTCTACATATCTAATTCAGTTGTGTGTTGGTGTGTGTTCAAAATATAGTTATGCGTTCTAACCAAGAAAATTTGCTCAACATATGTTGTCCTACCTGCCCATTTCATCGGGGTTAGCTTGGAACTAAAAGTAATTAAGGTCATTAGAGTCCATGAACACACAATGTCCTCAAATTATCACATATTCCACTTGTTTTCCCTAACTGTCACTTTAGGGTTTGTAGGTTCAACATAATAATAGGTAATGCACTTTATAGATAAATACCAAAATCATATATATGTTGGGGCAATATGATTTTAGTACTGCGATCATATCATTCGGGTCCTAGTAACAAGCATTGAACATATCAGAAGTGTATCAACACCCATACAAGAATATTATCAGGATAAACACCTCAAATCTTGATACATATGCATGATTACATGGTCATTCTTATCCAATCCTCATCCACCTCACATGCCTATAGAGAACTACTCACTCATGATGATGGAAAGTCAGCACGTTGGTGATAATGGTGGTGGTGATGATGATGGACAGCAGGACCAATCTATCCAGGAAAACAACTTTCAGGAAAAATCCCGGAAAATATCGCAAAACTCCTTACCAGAAGACCCACGGAGCTAGAAGACGAGCCGGAGGAGGGCCACGAGGGGTCCACACCCCCTGGACGCGCGGGCTAGGCCAGGCCGCGCCTGGAGGTGGTGTGGCCACCTCGGGCGCCCCCTTGGACTCCCTCTCCACCTACATAAAGCCTTCTGACCTAAAAACAATGGGGTGTTAGAAGTTTTTCAAACAGAGTTCCGCTGCGCCGCCACCACCACAAACCGTGATTCGGAATCAGAAACGTCGTTCTGGCACCCTGCCGAGACGGGTTTTGGAGGATATCATCGCCATCATCATCACCGACGCCTCTCCATCAACCATCCATGTTTCCCCCATCCATGAGTGAGTAATCCCCCGCTGTAGGCTATGGGGATGGTAGGGATTGGATGAGATCTATCATGTAACGGAATGAGATTGTTAGGGCATGGTGCCTAGTATCTTTGTTAGTGCTATTTGACTTTGTTGCAACTTGTTATGCTTAATGTTTGTCACTAGGGCCCGAGTGCCATGATCTCAGATCTGAACATGTTATTGATTCATGATGATAATATTGTTTGTAATCTTATCGCAAGTTGTTTACACATATTATCGTCCGGAACCAAAGGCCCCAAAGTGGCGAAATTGGGATAACGGAGGGATGGCTGTGATATGAGGATCACATGTGTTCACGAGTGTTAATGCTTCTCCGGTACTCTATTAAAGGTACCTTAATTGCCGATAGATTCCCTTGAGACCCATTGCAGCAATTTGGCGGGACAAAAGATGTTGTGCAAGTTCTCATTGCGAGCATGTATGACTATAGATGGAACACATGCATATGATTGTTTAGTACTTGGATACTTTATATTATTTATCTACAAATGCCCTAGATCTTGATATTACATGAATAGTCTTGTCCATGCAACGCCTGTCCATCCATCCCTATGCCTACCGCACTCGAACCCTACTGTTTGCTACTATTGTTACTATTGCTTTTGTTTTACTGCTGCTATTACTTTGCTATTGCTACTACAAAACTGTGGCTACTGATAAATTATTGTGAGCAAGAATATTTCCAGGGGCAGCTGAACTGACAACTCAGTTGTTAAGGCTTATAAGTATTCTTTGGCTCCTCTTGTGTCGAATCGATAAATTAGGTTATACTACCCTCGAAGACTGTTGTGATCCCCTATACTTGTGGGTCATCAAGACTATTTTCTGGCGCCATTGCCAGGGAGCATAGCTTTATTTGTAAGTTCACTTGGATCTATTACTGTTCACTGATATTCACCCGTCATGGGTAAAACTCGTGATGGAAAGTTTCCTATATTACCATACACTACAAGAAGAGGTACAGTTCTAACAGTTCTCTTGCTCTTGATTCACCATCTTTTTAAGTAAGTTTCTTACACCACCACCATATTCACATGCTACACACACTTCTACTACTGCTGAATCTGAAATTGCTTCTGATGCTCATTATGTTACTTCTACTGTGCTTGATGAGAGTGGTTCATTAAGTCATTTCCTAGATGCTACAATTGTTAGAACTATTTTGGGAAACACTGAAACTCCTAGTGAAGACACTATTACACCCGTTAGCTCACCTGAGTCTAGAGAGAGTTATGATATTAATGATGGTTACATTGAAATAAATGATGAATTTATTGAAGAATATCAAAACACATGTGGTGCTAGTGCTATTAAGAGTCTCCTTGAAAAACGTACTATTATACCTAAACTATTTCCTGATGCTAAGTTTGCTACTTCTCCCATAAACATTAAAGATAAAGATTGTGATTTCTCTCTTTATTATCCTATATAAACATTGTTGAGAAAGACCTTTTGCCAGACTGTGAATGAAAGGGTTGTGGCACATATGAATGAGCTTTCCACTATGAGTGCCTTATTTTCTAATGTTGTTAAGATGCGCACCTACTTTGTTGCTAATTTTTTTCCTTTTTCACTAAAAGGAGACGCTAAAGCTTGGTTTAATAATTTACCTCCTGGATCCATTGATAGCCCTGATTGCTTGATTGCTACTTTCTTTCAGAAATAGTTTCCTCCTAGTGCTAGACATGTTGTTCTGCAGAAACTTTTGATTTTAAGCAGAAGAGAAGAAATTGCCTGAGTCATGGACAAGGTTTTGCACCTTGATTCATGAATATCCTAGATGTCCATTACCTAAAAATGAGTTTCTTGATATATATTATAATGGACTAACTGATGATTCTAGGACATACCTGGATAGTTTTGCTGATTGTGTTTTCAGGAAAATAACTCCTGAAGAAGCTAAAGAATTAATGGCTAAAACAAGCAAGAATTATGATGATTGGACTTCAACCGAGCCAATTACACCTGAACCAACCCCAACACCAACACCCAAGAAGAGGGGGAGTGATTGAATTAAATGATGAAGTAATGAAAGAAGCTAAGAAATGTCTTAAGGAGAAGGGTATTAAATCTGAAGATGTGAAGAATTTGCCTCCTATAGAAGAAGTAAGCCAATCTCTCACTCATCCACTATTGAGGTACACTCTCTCCAACATTTTGATAAAGGTGATATTCCTTATGGTAAACCTCCTGATGAATGCTTAGAGGAACTAGATATCTTTATTGTTAAGCAAGGTAATTTTAATAAACAAGTTTAGAATCTTTTATTGGAAAACTCTAGAGCTATTAATGAGTTGAAATATACTGTGGAAAGAAATTCTAATGATGTTAAAATGCTTGTTAAACATTTCCAGATGGTTCAAACTCAAATTGATCAAATTGCTAAAGTACAAAAGGATATGCTAGTTAATGCTTCTGGAGATAAACATGCTTATGAAATTAGAACTAGGAGTGGTGCTGCCACTCAGGATCCCTTATATCCTGAGGGAAATCCTAAAAGAATTGAGCAAGATTCTCAACAAGCTGAAAATAGTGGAACTTCTTCTAAGATAAAGAAAAAGAAACATAAAACAATTGTAGAATCTCGTGAACTTGCTATAGATCCTAATGGTATATCTATCTCTGAAGCTGAAACAGAAAGTGGTAATGATAAAAATGATGCTCCTGATAAGGAAAATATTGAGGAAGAACTTGAGAGTAACACTAAGAACACTAAGTACACTAAGGAAGATTTTCTTGATAATAAACATGGTAGTGAAACAGAACCTTGGGTGTAGAAACCAATGCCTTTCCCTAATAAGAAACACAAGGTAAAGGAGGAAGAACACAATAACAAGTTTAGTGAGTGGATGAAACCTTTATTTTTGCAAATTACTTTGACTGATCCTATTAAGTTTCCTCCTTATTCAAAGTATATGAAGGATATTGATACGTCGGAAACGTATCTATAATTTTTGATGTTCCATGCTTGTTTAGTATCTACTTTGCTTTGCTTTGTCTATACTTTGAGGTGTTTTATATATTTTCTGGAACTAACCTATTAACAAGTTGCCACAGTGCCAGTTGACTATTTTCTTCTGTTTTTGGTTCCAGAAAGGCAGAAAATCAATATTCTTGGAATTGGACGGGACAAAAGCCAAAGTAAATATTTTACCGTGGGCGACACGAAGTCCAGAGGAGAGACGGAGAAGCGGGCCAGGGCGGCCAAACCCCCCTAGGAGCGGCCAGGAGTGGGCCCGCGCCTAGGCAGGGTGTGGCCCCCCTAGTGGCCTCCCAGCCTTGCCTCTTCGCCTATAAGAAGCCCCGACTCAGAAACCCTAAACAATCAATCATACTTCCAGAAAAAGTTCCGCTGCGTTGCCACCATCGAAGGGGAGATTCGAGGGACAGAAATTCTCATGCTGATTCACATGATGGGGAGGGAGTAGTTCTTCCTCGAGGCTAAGGGCTCTACCGGTAGCTATGTGTTCATCTCTCTCTCTCTCTATGCATGATCTTGTTGTGATCATGAAATTTGTAATCAAGTAGATCTACTATGTTACTCAAGTGCTTCATTAGATCTCTGCTCTCCTCATGTGTGTGAAAGTGATAGCGTGCACGCCATGGTGGCACTTAGGCTTGAGCCTACATAAATACTCTTTGTGCTTTAATGGATCTATGCTTTTCCCCACGTGTGTGAAAGTGACAACGGGCATACCGTGTGTGTCACTTTGGCTAGATTGAATATTTGTTATGAGTTATATTTGGAGTTGGATGTCTGTATGAAATTGTGGTATTTGTTGGAACCATCTAGCACTCAAGGTGACAATGTGGGGTTATCTAGATTGGGAAAGGCGGACTTTGAGGAGTGCTGTTATAGCCCTACCATGGATTAGAGTGTCCAACCGGAGAGTAGTTAAGAGTAGTATCATGAAGAGAGGATATTTATATGAGAGAGTGTTCACTAGTGAAACTATGATCCCTAGGCCTTGTTTCTAAGCATTGAAACACCGTTTGCTACTAGATCTGTTGCATGTTTGCTTGCTTCCATCAGTTTGCCTTTACTCTGTTCGTCCACGCCATTAGCTATTTTCTGGCACTGTTACCCCACGTCTACAACAAGTCAGAAGCTATTTTCTGGCACCGTTACCACTTGTATTTCACTATATCTTCTCCGAACTAGTGCACCTATACACCTGACAAGTGTATTGGGTGTGACGGGGACACAAGAGACTTCTTGTATCTTGATTGCAGGGTTGCTTGAGAGGGAATACCTTTGACAACTTCCTCCCTGAGTTCGATAAACCTTGGGTGATCCACTTAAGGGAAACTTGCTGTTGTTCTACAAACCTCTACACTTGGAGGCCCAACAACTGTCTACAAGAATAGAAGTGTGTAGACATCAAGCTATTTTTTGGCGCCGTTGCCGGGGAGAATTTGGCCTTTTACCTTTCCTCCACGTCAGGCTCCATCAAAGTATTTTCTGGCGCCGTTGCCGGGAAGGAAAGGTAAAAGGTACTCACATCCTCCGTGTGAGTGCTCGAAGTTATTTCCTTTAGATTCTTCAATTTTGTCTTTTTGTTTCTTGTTTTCACTAGTTAGGGTTAATGGAAAACAACAACAAAATTAGAGAGCTTTATAGTGTTTATCTTGAGTTAGGACATGAAGTGTTTGAAGAGAAAATTAAAAAACCTATGGAACTTCATTTGCATGCTAATAGCTATGTTATTAGTATGAATCCTTTGGACACCATTATTGCTAATGCTATGGAAACGTCTAAGCTTGGGGAAACTAGGTTTTATGAAAATGATCTTTTTAGTCCCCCAACTTTGGAAGATAGCTATTCTATTGCTTATGATGATACTAAACCTCCAATATATGATGATTACAATGATGAATATGATATTTTCAGTCCACCTACTATTAAGGAGAAAAATAATTTTGATTACAATATGCCTCCTATATTTGATGATTTCGTGATGAGAATAATAATGATAGCTATTTTGTTGAATTTGCTCCCACTATAATTAATAAGAATGGCTATTCTTATGTGGAGAGTAATAATAATTTTATGTGTGTGTCTCATGATAAGAATGTTTTATGTGCTAATTATATTGTTAATTTTGTTTATGTTTTTACTTAAAGTTATTATGAGAGAGGAAACATGGTTTTATGCATCTCAATAATATTAACTTTCCCATCTTTATGTTGAAAGTCTTGAAGTTGCACTTGTTTTGCTTTCCTATGCTTGTTGCTTTGTGCTTTTATGACTTGTTTCTTTACAAGATTCCTATGCATAGAAAGTGGGTTTGACTTAAATGTGTTTTGAATTTGCTTCTTGATGCTCTCTTTTACTTCAATTAAATATTTCTTATGTGAGCATCTTCTCAAACTATCAAGCCTAACTTAAAGGCGTTAAAGAAAAGTACTTGTTGGGAGATAACCCAAGAGTTTTCTTAAGTCTTGGAAGTTATTAATTCTGTAATGAACTCTCCTTATCCTTTTTGTTTTCTTTTTGTGCGAATGACTTCTAATGAGAGGGAAGTAATATTTGGGGAGTTGATGTCCCGAAACAGATTTCTGTCCTCCACCATAAATGTTTTTGACGAGTCTCTGTAACTCGGATTAAGCTAAAAATTTGCGAATAAACTCCTAGTATGTTAGCTAACTTTCGTTAGTTCAAAACCTTTTGATTTGAGCAACATAAGATCTTCTAAAAATTAGGTTTCTACCTGCTGGTCTGTTTTGATAGATTTCTGCCATTATTTGCATTTGCTTCTTATTGATTCCTTTTTGAGTTCTCTTTTGGGGAATTGAGCTTTTGGAAGGAGTTTCTAAAGTAGCTTGTGTTTTTACTGAAAAGTCTTGTTGTTACAAAGCTTTTCCTAAGGTCTAATATCTTTTGAATACACTAATGTTGCTAATAAAGATTGTGTGAAGTTTTGTATGAAGGAAAAATTTTAGGTGTAGAGAGAAATGATGTAATGAGATGAAGAATAGACAAAATCTCAAGCTTGGGGATGCCACCCCGGTGTGACCCCAAGAAATATCGAAGAGGTACAAGTGTCAAATCTTGGGGATGCCCAAGGCATCCCCTTCTTCATCAATAAAAATTTCAGGTCTTTTTAGACACTTCATTTTTATTGTTTCATGCATTGTTGTGTTGTTCATGGAGCGTCTTAGTTTTCATTTTTGGTTTTCGTTTGCTAAGTTTGGGGTCTTATGGACCATGCAAATTTCCATGGAACCCAAAAAATGTGGGCAATAGCTCATGAAAACGGACAAAAACACGAAAGCGACGAGTTTTTGGTCATAAATCTCAAACATGTATCGGTTCTTAGGGTTTTTGTAAGTCACCATGGAACCAAAAAACTGTGGTCAATAGCTCATGAAAACGGCCATAAAACGCGAAAACGACGAGTTTTTGGTCATATCTCTCCAACATGTATCAGGCCTTACAAGCCTTGCAAATTCGCTTGGAACCCAAAAACTGTGGAAAATAACTCATGAAACGGCCATAAAACACGAAAACGACGAGTTTTTGGTCATATATCTCAAACATGTAACATGTCTTAAGCTCATTGTAAATCACCCTAGGACCCTAAAACTGTGGGCAATAGCTCCCTAAAATGGCCATAAAAAGAGAAAACGACGAATTTCTTGACATATCTCTCAGACATGTAAGGGATCTTATGGACCATGCAAATTGCCATGGAACCCCAAAAATGTGGGCAATAGCTCATGAAAACGTCCATAAAACACGAAAGCGACGAGTTTTTGGTCATAACTCTCAAACATGTATCGGTTCTTAGGGTTGTGGTAAGTCACCTTGGTACCATAAAACCGTGGTCAATAGCTCATGAAAACGGCCATAAAACGCGAAAACTACGAGTTTTGGGTCATATCTCTCCAACATGTACTGTGTCTTAAGGTCGTTGTAAATCGCCCTGGAACTCCAAACAGTGATCAATAGCTCATGAAAACGGCCATAAAACATGAAATCGATGAGTTTTTAGTCATATCTCTCAATCATGTAACGGGTCTTATAGGCCATGCAAATTCGTCTGGAACCCAAAAACCGTGGGAAATAAGTCATGAAAATGGCAAAAAAACATGAAAACGACAAGTTTTTTTTTGGCATAACTCTCAAACATGCATCGATCTTAAGGTCATGGTAAGCACCCTAGAACCCCAAAACAGCGGGCAATAGCTCATGAAAATGGCCATAAAACGCGAAAACGACGAGTTTCTTGTCATATCTCTTAGACATGTAAGGGGTCGTATAGACCATGCAAATCGGCATGGAACCCGAAAAATGTGTCCAATACCTCATGAAAAAGGCCAGAAAACACGAAAGCGACCAGTTTTTGGTCATTACTCTCAAACATGTATCGGCTCTTAAGGTTGACTAGGTTGATGTAAGTCACCTTAGAACCATAAAACGGTGGGCAATAGCTCATGTAAACGGCCAAAAAACGCGAAAACTATGAGGCTTGGGTCACATCTCTCCAACATGTATCGGGTCTTAAGGTCTTTGTAAATTTCCCTTGAACCCCAAAATCAGTGGGCAATAGCTCATGAAAACAGCCATAAAACTCGAAAACGACGAGTTTTTGGTCATATCTCTCCAACATGTATCAGGTCTTACAGGCCTTGCAAATCCACTTGGAACCCAAAAACTGTGGAAAATAACTCATGAAACGGCCATAAAACACAAAAACGACGAGTTTTTGGTCATATATCTCAAACATGTAACAGGTCTTAAGCTCATTGCAAATCACCCTAGAACCCCAAAATCGTGGGCAATAGCTCATGAAAACGACCATAAAAAGCGAAAACGACGAATTTCATGACATATCTCTCAGACATGGAAGGGGTCTTATGGACCATGAAAATTGCCATGGAACCCCAAAAATGTGGGCAATAGCTCATGAAAACGGCCATAAAACACGAAAGCGACGAGTTTTTGGTCATAACTCTCAAACATGTATAGGTTCTTAGGGTTGTTGTAAGTCACCTTGGAAGCATAAAACTGTGGTCAATAGCTCATGAAAACGGCCATAAAACGCGAAAACTACGAGTTTTGGGTCATATCTCTCCAACATGTAATGTGTCTTAAGGTCGTTGTAAATCGCCCTAGAACTCCAAATAGCTCATGAAAACGGCCATAAAACATGAAAACAACGAGTTTTTAGTCATATCTCTCAATCATGTAACGGGTCTTATAGGCCATGCAAATCCGTCTGGAACCCAAAAACTTTGGGAAATAAGTCATGAACATGGCAAAAAAACATGAAAACGACAAGTTTTTTTGTCATAACTCTGAAACATGTATCGGGTCTTAAGTTCGTGGTAAATCACCCTAGATCCCCAAAACAGTGGGCAATAGCTCATGAAAATGGCCATAAAACGCGAAAACGACGAGTTTCTTGTCATATCTCTTAGACATGTAAGGGGTCGTATAGACCATGCAAATCGGCATGGAACCCTAAAAATGTGTCCAATACCTCATGAAAAAGGCCAGAAAAAACGAAAGCGACGAGTTTTTGGTCATAACTCTCAAACATGTATCGGTTCTTAAGGTTGATGTAAGTCACCTTAGAACCATAAAACGGTGGGCAATAGCTCATGAAAACGGCCAAAAAATGCGAAAACTACGAGTCTTGGGTCATATCTCTCCAACATGAATCGGGTCTTAAGGTCTTTGTAAATTTCCCTTGAACCCCAAAATCATTGGGCAATAGCTCATGAAAACGGCCATAAAACGCGAAAACGATGAGTTTTTGGTCATATCTCTCCAACATGTATCAGGCCTTACAGGCCTTGCAAATCCGCTTGGAACCCAAAAACTATGGAAAAAAACTCATGAAACGGCCATAAAACACGAAAACGACGAGTTTTTGGTCATATATCTCAAACATGTAAAAAGTCTTAAGGTCATTGTAAATCACCCTAGAACCCCAAAACTGTGTGCAATAGCTCATGAAAACGACCATAAAAATCAAAAACGACGAATTTCTTGACATATCCTCAGACATGTAAGGGGTCTTATGGACCATGCAAATTGCCATGGAACCCCAAAAATGTGGGCAATAGCTCATGAAAACGTCCATAAAACACGAAAGCGACGAGTTTTTGGTCATAACTCTCAAACATGTATCGGTTCTTAGGGTTGTGGTAAGTCACCTTGTTACCATAAAACCGTGGTCAAAAGCTCATGAAAACGGCCATAAAACGCGAAAACTACGAGTTTTGGGTCATATCTCTCCAACATGTACTATGTCTTAAGGTCGTTGTAAATCGCCCTGGAACTCCAAACAGTGATCAATAGCTCATGAAAACGGCCATAAAACATGAAATCGATGAGTTTTTAGTCATATCTCTCAATCATGTAACGGGTCTCATAGGCCATGCAAATCTGTCTGGAACCCCAAAACTATGGGAAATAAGTCATGAAAATGGCAAAAAACATGAAAACGACAAGTTTTTTTTCATAACTCCCAAACATGTATCAGGTCTTAAGGTCGTGGTAAATCACCCTAGAACCCCAAAACAGTGGGCAATAGCTCATGAAAATGGCCATAAAACGCGAAAACGACGAGTTTCTTGTCATATCTCTTAGACATGTAAGGGGTCGTACAGACCATGCAAATCGGCATGGAACCCGAAAAATGTGTCCAATACCTCATGAAAAAGGCCAGAAAACACGAAAGTGACGAGTTTTTGGTCATAACTCTCAAACAAATATCGGTTCTTAAGGTTGATGTAAGTCACCTTAGAACCATAAAACGGTGGGCAATAGCTCATGAAAACGGCCAAAACGCGAAAACTACGAGGCTTGGCTCATATCTCTCCAACATGTATCGGGTCTTAAGGTCTTTGTAAATTTCCCTTGAACCCCAAAATCAGTGGGCAATAGCTCATGAAAACAGCCATAAAACTCGAAAACGACGAGTTTTTGGTCATATCTCTCCAACATGTATCAGGTCTTACAGGCCTTGCAAATCCGCTTGGAACCCAAACACTGTGGAAAATAACTCATGAAACGGCCATAAAACACGAAAACGACAAGTTTTTGGTCATATATCTCAAACATGTAACAGGTCTTAAGGTCATTGCAAATCACCCTAGAACCCCAAAACAGCGGGCAATAGCTCATGAAAATGGCCATAAAACGCGAAAACGACGAGTTTCTTGTCATATCTCTTAGACATGTAAGGGGTCGTATAGACCATGCAAATCGGCATGGAACCCGAAAAATGTGTCCAATACCTCATGAAAAAGGCCAGAAAACACGAAAGCGACCAGTTTTTGGTCATTACTCTCAAACATGTATCGGCTCTTAAGGTTGACTAGGTTGATGTAAGTCACCTTAGAACCATAAAACGGTGGGCAATAGCTCATGTAAACGGCCAAAAAACGCGAAAACTATGAGGCTTGGGTCACATCTCTCCAACATGTATCGGGTCTTAAGGTCTTTGTAAATTTCCCTTGAACCCCAAAATCAGTGGGCAATAGCTCATGAAAACAGCCATAAAACTCGAAAACGACGAGTTTTTGGTCATATCTCTCCAACATGTATCAGGTCTTACAGGCCTTGCAAATCCACTTGGAACCCAAAAACTGTGGAAAATAACTCATGAAACGGCCATAAAACACAAAAACGACGAGTTTTTGGTCATATATCTCAAACATGTAACAGGTCTTAAGCTCATTGCAAATCACCCTAGAACCCCAAAATCGTGGGCAATAGCTCATGAAAACGACCATAAAAAGCGAAAACGACGAATTTCATGACATATCTCTCAGACATGGAAGGGGTCTTATGGACCATGAAAATTGCCATGGAACCCCAAAAATGTGGGCAATAGCTCATGAAAACGGCCATAAAACACGAAAGCGACGAGTTTTTGGTCATAACTCTCAAACATGTATCGGTTCTTAGGGTTGTTGTAAGTCACCTTGGAAGCATAAAACCGTGGTCAATAGCTCATGAAAACGGCCATAAAACGCGAAAACTACGAGTTTTGGGTCATATCTCTCCAACATGTAATGTATCTTAAGGTCGTTGTAAATCGCCCTGGAACTCCAAATAGCTCATGAAAACGGCCATAAAACATGAAAACAATGAGTTTTTAGTCATATCTCTCAATCATGTAACGGGTCTTATAGGCCATGCAAATCCGTCTGGAACCCAAAAACTGTGGGAAATAAGTCATGAAAATGGCAAAAAAACATGAAAACGACAAGTTTTTTGTCATAACTCTCAAACATGTATCGGGTCTTAAGTTCGTGGTAAATCACCCTAGATCCCCAAAACAGTGGGCAATAGCTCATGAAAATGGCCATAAAACGCGAAAACGACGAGTTTCTTGTCATATCTCTTAGACATGTAAGGGGTCGTATAGACCATGCAAATCGGCATGGAACCCTAAAAATGTGTCCAATACCTCATGAAAAAGGCCAGAAAAAACGAAAGCGACGAGTTTTTGGTCATAACTCTCAAACATGTATCGGTTCTTAAGGTTGATGTAAGTCACCTTAGAACCATAAAACGGTGGGCAATAGCTCATGAAAACGGCCAAAAAATGCGAAAACTACGAGTCTTGGGTCATATCTCTCCAACATGAATCGGGTCTTAAGGTCTTTGTAAATTTCCCTTGAACCCCAAAATCATTGGGCAATAGCTCATGAAAACGGCCATAAAACGCGAAAACGATGAGTTTTTGGTCATATCTCTCCAACATGTATCAGGCCTTACAGGCCTTGCAAATCCGCTTGGAACCCAAAAACTATGGAAAAAAACTCATGAAACGGCCATAAAACACGAAAACGACGAGTTTTTGGTCATATATCTCAAACATGTAAAAAGTCTTAAGGTCATTGTAAATCACCCTAGAACCCCAAAACTGTGTGCAATAGCTCATGAAAACGACCATAAAAATCAAAAACGACGAATTTCTTGACATATCCTCAGACATGTAAGGGGTCTTATGGACCATGCAAATTGCCATGGAACCCCAAAAATGTGGGCAATAGCTCATGAAAACGTCCATAAAACACGAAAGCGACGAGTTTTTGGTCATAACTCTCAAACATGTATCGGTTCTTAGGGTTGTGGTAAGTCACCTTGTTACCATAAAACCGTGGTCAAAAGCTCATGAAAACGGCCATAAAACGCGAAAACTACGAGTTTTGGGTCATATCTCTCCAACATGTACTATGTCTTAAGGTCGTTGTAAATCGCCCTGGAACTCCAAACAGTGATCAATAGCTCATGAAAACGGCCATAAAACATGAAATCGATGAGTTTTTAGTCATATCTCTCAATCATGTAACGGGTCTCATAGGCCATGCAAATCTGTCTGGAACCCCAAAACTATGGGAAATAAGTCATGAAAATGGCAAAAAACATGAAAACGACAAGTTTTTTTTCATAACTCCCAAACATGTATCAGGTCTTAAGGTCGTGGTAAATCACCCTAGAACCCCAAAACAGTGGGCAATAGCTCATGAAAATGGCCATAAAACGCGAAAACGACGAGTTTCTTGTCATATCTCTTAGACATGTAAGGGGTCGTACAGACCATGCAAATCGGCATGGAACCCGAAAAATGTGTCCAATACCTCATGAAAAAGGCCAGAAAACACGAAAGTGACGAGTTTTTGGTCATAACTCTCAAACAAATATCGGTTCTTAAGGTTGATGTAAGTCACCTTAGAACCATAAAACGGTGGGCAATAGCTCATGAAAACGGCCAAAACGCGAAAACTACGAGGCTTGGCTCATATCTCTCCAACATGTATCGGGTCTTAAGGTCTTTGTAAATTTCCCTTGAACCCCAAAATCAGTGGGCAATAGCTCATGAAAACAGCCATAAAACTCGAAAACGACGAGTTTTTGGTCATATCTCTCCAACATGTATCAGGTCTTACAGGCCTTGCAAATCCGCTTGGAACCCAAACACTGTGGAAAATAACTCATGAAACGGCCATAAAACACGAAAACGACAAGTTTTTGGTCATATATCTCAAACATGTAACAGGTCTTAAGGTCATTGCAAATCACCCTAGAACCCCAAAACAGCGGGCAATAGCTCATGAAAATGGCCATAAAACGCGAAAACGACGAGTTTCTTGTCATATCTCTTAGACATGTAAGGGGTCGTATAGACCATGCAAATCGGCATGGAACCCGAAAAATGTGTCCAATACCTCATGAAAAAGGCCAGAAAACACGAAAGCGACCAGTTTTTGGTCATTACTCTCAAACATGTATCGGCTCTTAAGGTTGACTAGGTTGATGTAAGTCACCTTAGAACCATAAAACGGTGGGCAATAGCTCATGTAAACGGCCAAAAAACGCGAAAACTATGAGGCTTGGGTCACATCTCTCCAACATGTATCGGGTCTTAAGGTCTTTGTAAATTTCCCTTGAACCCCAAAATCAGTGGGCAATAGCTCATGAAAACAGCCATAAAACTCGAAAACGACGAGTTTTTGGTCATATCTCTCCAACATGTATCAGGTCTTACAGGCCTTGCAAATCCACTTGGAACCCAAAAACTGTGGAAAATAACTCATGAAACGGCCATAAAACACAAAAACGACGAGTTTTTGGTCATATATCTCAAACATGTAACAGGTCTTAAGCTCATTGCAAATCACCCTAGAACCCCAAAATCGTGGGCAATAGCTCATGAAAACGACCATAAAAAGCGAAAACGAATTTCATGACATATCTCTCGGACATGGAAGGGGTCTTATGGACCATGAAAATTGCCATGGAACCCCAAAAATGTGGGCAATAGCTCATGAAAACGGCCATAAAACACGAAAGCGACGAGTTTTTGGTCATAACTCTCAAACATGTATAGGTTCTTAGGGTTGTTGTAAGTCACCTTGGAAGCATAAAACTGTGGTCAATAGCTCATGAAAACGGCCATAAAACGCGAAAACTACGAGTTTTGGGTCATATCTCTCCAACATGTAATGTGTCTTAAGGTCGTTGTAAATCGCCCTAGAACTCCAAATAGCTCATGAAAACGGCCATAAAACATGAAAACAACGAGTTTTTAGTCATATCTCTCAATCATGTAACGGGTCTTATAGGCCATGCAAATCCGTCTGGAACCCAAAAACTTTGGGAAATAAGTCATGAACATGGCAAAAAAACATGAAAACGACAAGTTTTTTTGTCATAACTCTGAAACATGTATCGGGTCTTAAGTTCGTGGTAAATCACCCTAGATCCCCAAAACAGTGGGCAATAGCTCATGAAAATGGCCATAAAACGCGAGACGAGTTTCTTGTCATATCTCTTAGACATGTAAGGGGTCGTATAGACCATGCAAATCGGCATGGAACCCTAAAAATGTGTCCAATACCTCATGAAAAAGGCCAGAAAAAACGAAAGCGACGAGTTTTTGGTCATAACTCTCAAACATGTATCGGTTCTTAAGGTTGATGTAAGTCACCTTAGAACCATAAAACGGTGGGCAATAGCTCATGAAAACGGCCAAAAAATGCGAAAACTACGAGTCTTGGGTCATATCTCTCCAACATGAATCGGGTCTTAAGGTCTTTGTAAATTTCCCTTGAACCCCAAAATCATTGGGCAATAGCTCATGAAAACGGCCATAAAACGCGAAAACGATGAGTTTTTGGTCATATCTCTCCAACATGTATCAGGCCTTACAGGCCTTGCAAATCCGCTTGGAACCCAAAAACTATGGAAAAAAACTCATGAAACGGCCATAAAACACGAAAACGACGAGTTTTTGGTCATATATCTCAAACATGTAAAAAGTCTTAAGGTCATTGTAAATCACCCTAGAACCCCAAAACTGTGTGCAATAGCTCATGAAAACGACCATAAAAATCAAAAACGACGAATTTCTTGACATATCCTCAGACATGTAAGGGGTCTTATGGACCATGCAAATTGCCATGGAACCCCAAAAATGTGGGCAATAGCTCATGAAAACGTCCATAAAACACGAAAGCGACGAGTTTTTGGTCATAACTCTCAAACATGTATCGGTTCTTAGGGTTGTGGTAAGTCACCTTGTTACCATAAAACCGTGGTCAAAAGCTCATGAAAACGGCCATAAAACGCGAAAACTACGAGGTTTTGGGTCATATCTCTCAACATGTACTATGTCTTAAGGTCTTTGTAAATCCCTTGAACTCCAAAATAGTGATCAATAGCTCATGAAAACGGCCATAAAACATGAAATCGATGAGTTTTGGTCATATCTCTCAATCATGTAACAGGTCTCATAGGCCATGCAAATCCGCTTGGAACCCAAAACTATGGAAATAAGTCATGAAAATGGCCAAAAACATGAAAACGACAAGTTTTGGTCATAACTCTCAAACATGTATCAGTCTTAAGGTCATTGTAAATCACCCTAGAACCCCAAAACAATGGGCAATAGCTCATGAAAATGGCCATAAAAAGCGAAATGACGAGTTTCTTGTCATATCTCTTAGACATGTAAGGGGTCTTATGGACCATGCAAATCGCCATGGAACCCCAAAATGTGTCCAATACCTCATGAAAAGGCCATAAAACACGAAAGTGACGAGTTTTGGTCATAACTCTCAAACAAATATCGGTTCTTAAGGTTGATGTAAGTCACCTTAGAACCATAAAACCGTGGGCAATAGCTCATGAAAGCGGCCATAAACGCGAAAACTACGAGTTTTGGCTCATATCTCTCCAACATGTACTATGTCTTAAGGTCTTGTAAATTTCCCTGAACCCCAAAATCGTGGGCAATAGCTCATGAAAACAGCCATAAAACATGAAAAGCGATTAGTTTTTGGTCATATCTCTCAACATGTATCAGGTCTTATAGGCCTTGCAAATCCATCTTAAACCCAAACACCGTGGAAAATAACTCATGAAAATGGCAAAAAACATGAAACGACAAGTTTTTGGTCATAACTCTCAAACATGTAACAGGTCTTAAGGTCATTGTAAATCACCCTAGAATCCCCCAAAAGCAGTGGCAATAGCTCATGAAAATGGCCATAAAAGCGAAAATGACAAGTTTCTTGTCATATCTCTTAGACATGTAAGGGTCGTATAGACCATGCAAATCGGCATGGAACCCAAAAATGTGTCCAATACCTCATGAAAAGGCGAGAAAAAACGAAAGCGACAGTTTTGGTCATAACTCTCAAACAAATATCGGTTCTTAAGGTTGATGTAAGTCACCTTAGAACCATAAAACGGTGGGCAATAGCTCATGTAAACGGCAAAAAAACGCGAAAACTATGAGGCTTGGGTCACATCTCTCCAACATGTATCGGGTCTGAAGGTCTTTGTAAATTTCCCTTGAACCCCAAAATCATTGGGCAATAGCTCATGAAAACAACCGTAAAACTCGAAACGACGAGTTTTTGGTCATATCTCTCCAACATGTATCAGGTCTTACAGTCCTTGCAAATCCGCTTGGAACCCAAAAACTGTAGAAAATAACTCATGAAACAGCAATAAAACACGAAAACGACGAGTTTTTGGTCATATATCTCAAACATTTAACAGGTCTTAAGGACATTGTAAATCACCCTAGAACCCCAAAACTGTGGGCAATAGCTCATGAAAACGACCATAAAAATTGAAAATGACGAATTTCATGACATATCTCTCAGACATGTAAGGGGTCTTATGGACCATGCAAATTGCCATGGAACCCCAAAAATGTGGGCAATAGATCATGAAAACGGCCATAAAACACGAAAGCGACGAGTTTTTGGTCATAACTCTCAAACTTGTATTGGTTCTTAGGGTTGTTGTAAGTCACCTTGGAACCATAAACCGTGGTTAATAGCTCATGAAAACGGCCATAAAACGCGAAAACTACGAGTTTTGGGTCATATCCCTCCAACATGTACTGTGTCTTAAGGTCATTGTAAATTGCCCTGGAACTCCAAACAGTGATCAATAGCTCATGAAAACGGCCATAAAACATGAAAACGATGAGTTTTTAGTCATATCTCTCAATCATGTAACGGGTCTTATAGGCCATGCAAATCCATCTAGAACCCAAAAAGCGTGGGAAATAAGTCATGAAATTGGCAAAAAAAAACATGACGACGAGAAGTTTTTTGTCATAACTCTCAAACATGTATCAGGTCTTAAGGTCGTGGTAAATTACCCTAGAACCCCAAAAGAGTGGGCAATAGCTTATGAAAATGGCCATAAAACGCGAAAACGACGAGTTTATTATCATATCTCTTAGACATGCAAGGGGTCGTATAGACCATGCAAATCGGCATGGAACCCGAAAAATGTGTCCAATACCTCATGAAAAAGGCCAGAAAAAACGAAAGCGACGAGTTTTTGGTAATAACTCTCAAACATGTATCGGTTCTTAAGGTTGATGTAAGTCATCCTAGAACCATAAAACGGTGGGCAATAGCTCATGAAAACGCGAAAACTAAGAGTCTTGGGTCATATCTCTCCAACATGTATCGGGTCTTAAGGTCTTTGTAAATTTCCCTTGAACCCCAAAATCAATGGGCAATAGCTCATGAAAAAATCCATAAAACTCGAAAACGACGAGTTTTTGGTCATATATCTCCAACATGTATCAGGTCTTACAGGCCTTGCAAATCCGCTTGGAACCCAAAAACTATGGAAAATAACTCATGAAACGGCCATAAAACACGAAAACGACGAGTTTTTGGTCATATATCTCACACATGTAACGTGTCTTAAGGTCATTGTAAATCACCCTAGAACCCCAAAACTGTGGGCAAATGATCATGAAAACGGCCATAAAAAGCGAAAAAGACGAATTTCTTGACATATCTCTCAGACATGTAAGGGGTCTTATGGACCATGCAAATTGCCATGGAACCCCAAAAATGTGGGCAATAGCTCATGAAAACGGCCATAAAACACGAAAGCGACGAGTTTTTGGTCATAACTCTCAAACATGTATCGGTTCTTAGGGTTGTTGTAAGTCACCTTGGAACCATAAAACCGTGGTCAATAGCTCATGAAAACGGCCATAAAACGCGAAAACTACGAGTTTTGGGTCATATCTCTCCAACATGTACTATGTCTTAAGGTCGTTGTAAATCGCCCTAGAACTCCAAACAGTGATCAATAGCTCATGAAAACGGCCATAAAACATGAAAACGATTAGTTTTTAGTCATATCTCTCAATCATGTAACGGGTCTTATAGGCCATTCAAATCCATCTTAAACCCAAAAACCGTGGGAAATAAGTCATGAAAATGGCAAAAAAACATGAAAACGACAAGTTTTTTGTCATAACTCTCAAACATGTATCAGGTCTTAAGGTCGTGGTAAATCACCCTAATATCCCAAAACAGTGGCCAATAGCTCATGAAAATGGCCATAAAACGCGAAAATGACAAGTTTCTTGTCATATCTCTTAGACATGCAAGGGGTCGTATAGACCATGCAAATCGGCATGGAACCCGAAAAATGTGTCCAATACCTCATGAAAAAGGCCAGAAAAAACGAAAGCGACGAGTTTTTGGTCATAACTCTCCAACATGTATCGGTTCTTAAGGTTGATGTAAGTCACCTTAGAACCATAAAACGGTGGGCAATAGCTCATGAAAACGGCCAAAAAACGTGAAAACTACGAGTCTTGGGTCATATCTCTCCAACATGTATCGGGTCTTAAGGTCTTTGTAAATTTCCCTTGAACCCCAAAATCAGTGGGCAATAGCTCATGAAAACGGCCATAAAACATGAAAACGATGAGTTTTTAGTCATATCTCTCCAACATGTATCAGGTCTTACAGGCCTTGCAAATCCGCTTGGAACCCAAAAACTTGGAAAAAAAACTCATGAAACGGCCATAAAACACGAAAACGACGAGTTTTTGGTCATATATCTCAAACATGTAACGTGTCTTAAGGTCATTGTAAATCACCCTAGAACCCCAAAACTGTGGGCAAATGATCATGAAAACGGCGATAAAAAGCGAAAAAGACGAATTTCTTGACATATCTATCAGACATGTAAGGGGTCCTATGGACCATGCAAATGGCCATGGAACCCCAAAAATATGGGTAATGGCTCATGAAAACGGCCCTAAAACACGAAAGCGACGAGTTTTTGGTCATAAATCTCAAACATGTATCGGTTCTTAGGGTTTTTTTAAGTCACCTTGAACCATAAAAGCATGGTCAATAGCTCATGAAAACGGCCATAAAACGCGAAAACGACGAGTTTGTTTTTTCATATCTCTCCAACATGTACTGTGTCTTAAGGCCGTTGTAAATCGCCCTAGAACTCCAAACAGTGATCAATAGCTCATGAAAACGACCATGAAACATGAAAACGATGAGGATTTAGTCATATCTCTCAATCATGTAACGGGTCTTATAGGCCATGCAAATCCGTCTAGAACCCAAAAACTTTGGGAAAGAAGTCATGAAAATGGCAAAAAAAACATGAAAACGACAAGTTTTTTGTCGTAACTCTCAAACATATATCGGGTCTTAAGGTCGTGGTAAATCACCCTAGAACCCCAAAACAGTGGGCAATAGCTCATGAAAATGGCCATAAAACGCGAAAACGACGAGCTTCTTGTCATATTTCTTAGACATGTAAGGGGTCGTATAGACCATGCAAATCGGCATGGAACCCGAAAAATGTGTCTAATACCTCATGAAAAAGGCCAGAAAAAACGAAAGCGACGAGTTTTTGGTAATAACTCTCAAACATGTATCGGTTCTTAAGGTTGATGTAAGTCATCCTAGAACCATAAAACGGTGGGCAATAGCTCATGAAAACGGCCAAAAACGCGAAAACTAAGAGTCTTGGGTCATATCTCTCCAACATGTATCGGGTCTTAAGGTCTTTGTAAATTTCCCTTGAACCCCAAAATCAATGGGCAATAGCTCATGAAAGGCCCATAAAACATGAAAACGATGAGTTTTAGTCATATCTCTCAACATGTATCGGGTCTTATAGGCCTTGCAAATCGCTGGAACCCAAAAACTTGGGAAATAAACTCATGAAACGGCCATAAAACATGAAAACGACAAGTTTTGGTCATATATCTCAAACATGTAACGGTCTTAAGGTCATTGTAAATCACCCTAGAACCCCAAAACTGTGGGCAATAGCTCATGAAAATGGCCATAAAAGCGAAAAAACGAATTTCTTGACATATCTCTTAGACATGTAAGGGTCTTATGGACCATGCAAATCCATGGAACCCCAAAATGTGGGCAATAGCTCATGAAAGCGGCCAGAAAAAACGAAACTGACGAGTTTTTGGTCATAACTCTCAAACATGTATCGGTTCATAAGGTTGATGTAAGTCATCTTATAACCATAAAACCGTGGTCAATAGCTCATGAAAACGGCCATAAAACACGGAAACTACGAGTTTTGGGTCATATCTCTCCAACATGTACTGTGTCTTAAGGTCGCTGTAAATCGCCCTCGAACTCCAAACAGTGATCAATGGCTCATGAAAACGGCCATAAAACATGAAAACGATGAGTTTTTAGTCATATCTCTCAATCATGTAACGGGTCTTATAGGCCATGCAAATCCATCTGGAACCAAAAAACCGTGGGAAAAAAGTCATGAAAATGGCAAAAAACATGAAAACGACAAGTTTTTTGTCCTAACTCTCAAACATGTATCGGGTCTTAAGGTCGTGGTAAATCACCCTAATACCCCAAAACAGTGGGCAATAGCTCATGAAAATGGCCATAAAACGCGAAAACGACAAGTTTCTTGTCATATCTCTTAGACATGTAAGGGGTCGTATAGACCATGCAAATCGGCATGGAAACCGAAAAATGTGTCCAATACCTCATGAAAAAGGCCAGAAAAAACGAAAGCGACGAGTTTTTCGTCATAACTCTCAAACATGTATCGGTTCTTAAGGTTGATGTAAGTCATCTTAGAACCATAAAACAGTGGGCTATAGCTCATGAAAACGGCCAAAAACGCGAAAACTACGAGTCTTGGGTCATATGTCTCCAACATGTATCGGGTCTGAAGGTCTTTGTAAATTTCCCTTGAACCCCAAAATCATTGGGCAATAGCTCATGAAAACAACCGTAAAACTCGAAACGACGAGTTTTTGGTCATATCTCTCCAACATGTATCAGGTCTTACAGTCCTTGCAAATCCATGGAACCCAAAAACGTGGAAAATAACTCATGAAACGGCCATAAAACACGAAAGCGACAAGTTTTGGTCATAACTCTCAAACATGTATCGGTTCTTAAGGTCATTGTAAATCACCCTAGAACCCCAAAACCGTGGGCAATAGCTCATGAAAATGGCCATAAAAAGCGAAACGAGTTTCTTGTCATATCTCTTAGACATGTAAGGGGTCTTATGGACCATGCAAATCGCCATGGAACCCAAAAATGTGATCAATGGCTCATGAAAAAGGCCATAAAACATGAAAGCGTGAGTTTTTGGTCATAACTCTCAAACATGTATCGGTTCTTAAGGTTGATGTAAGTCACCTTGAACCATAAAACCGTGGTCAATAGCTCATGAAAGCGCATAAAACATGAAACTCGAGTTTTGGTCATATCTCTCAAACATGTATCAGGTCTTAAGGTCGTTGTAAATCGCCCTAGAACTCCAAAGCAGTGATCAATAGCTCATGAAAGCGGCCATAAAACATGAAATCGATGAGTTTTAGTCATATCTCTCAATCATGTAACGGGTCTTATAGGCCATGCAAATCCGCTTGGAACCAAAAACTGGGAAATAAGTCATGAAAATGGCAAAAAACATGAAAACGACAAGTTTTTTGTCGTAACTCTCAAACATATATCGGGTCTTAAGGTCGTGGTAAATCACCCTAGAACCCCAAAACAGTGGGCAATAGCTCATGAAAATGGCCATAAAACGCGAAAACGACGAGCTTCTTGTCATATTTCTTAGACATGTAAGGGGTCGTATAGACCATGCAAATCGGCATGGAACCCGAAAAATGTGTCTAATACCTCATGAAAAAGGCCAGAAAAAACGAAAGCGACGAGTTTTTGGTCATAACTCTCAAACATGTATCGGTTCTTAAGGTTGATGTAAGTCACCTTAGAACCACAAAACGGTGGGCAATAGCTAATGAAAACGGCCAAGAAACGCGAAAACTACAAGGCTTGGGTCATATCTCTCCAACATGTATCGAGTCTTAAGGTCTTTGTAAATTTCCCTTGAACCCCAAAATCAGTGGGGAATAGCTCATGAAAACGGCCATAAAACATGAAAACGATGAGTTTTTAGTCATATCTCTCAATCATGTAGCGGGTCTTATAGGCCATGCAAATCCATCTGGAACCCAAAAAACGTGGGAAATAAGTCATGAAACAGCCATAAAACACGAAAGCGACAAGTTTTTGGTCATAACTCTCAAACATGTATCGGTCTTAAGGTCATTGTAAATCACCCTAGAACCCCAAAACCGTGGGCAATAGCTCATGAAAATGACCATAAAACACGGCTACGAGTTTCTTGTCATATCTCTTAGACATGTAAGGGGTCTTATGGACCATGCAAATCGCCCTAGAACCCAAAAACAGTGGGCAATAGCTCATAAAAATGGCCATAAAACGCGAAAACGACGAGTTTTGGTCATAACTCTCAAACATGTATCGGTCTTATAGGTTGATGTAAGTCACCTTGGAACCATAAAACCGTGGTCAATAGCTCATGAAAACGGCCATAAAACACGGAAACTACGAGTTTTGGGTCATATCTCTCCAACATGTACTGTGTCTTAAGGTCGCTGTAAATCGCCCTCGAACTCCAAACAGTGATCAATGGCTCATGAAAACGGCCATAAAACATGAAAACGATGAGTTTTTAGTCATATCTCTCAATCATGTAGCGGGTCTTATAGGCCATGCAAATCCATCTGGAACCCAAAAAACGTGGGAAATAAGTCATGAAACTGGCAAAAACATGAAAACGAGAAGTTTTTTGTCATAACTCTCAAACATGTATCAGGTCTTAAGGTCGTGGTAAATCACCCTAGAACCCCAAAACAGTGGGCAATAGCTCATGAAAATGGCCATAAAACGCGAAAACGACGAGTTTCTTGTCATATCTCTTAGACAAGTAAGGGGTCGTATAGACCATGCAAATCGGCATGGAACCCGAAAAATGTGACCAATACCTCATGAAGAAGGCCAGAAAAAACGAAACTGACGAGTTTTTGGTCATAACTCTCAAACATGTATCGGTTCTTAAGGTTGATGTAAGTCACCTTAGAACCATAAAATGGTGGGCAATAACTCATGAAAACGGCCAAAAAATGCGAAAACTACGAGTCTTGGGTCATATCTCTCCAACATGTATCGGGTCTTAAGGTCTTTGTAAATTGCCCTTGAACCCCTAAATCAATGGGCAATAGCTCATGAAAACAGCCATAAAACTCGAAAACGACGAGTTTTTGGTCATATCTCTCCAACATGTATCAGGTCTTATGGACCATGCAAATTTCCATGGAACCCCAAAAATGTGGGCAATAGCTCATGAAAACGTCCATAAAACACGAAAGCGACGAGTTTTTGGTCATAACTCTCAAACATGTATCGGTTCTTAGGGTTGTTGTAAGACACCTTGGAACCATAAAACCGTGGTCAATAGCTCATGAAAATGACCATAAAACACGGAAACTACGAGGTTTGGGTCATATCTCTCCAACATGTACTATGTCTTAAGATTGCTGTAAATCGCCCTGGAACTCCAAAGAGTGATCAATGGCTCATGAAAACGGCCATAAAACATGAAAACGATGAGTTTTTAGTCATATCTCTCAATCATGTAACGGCTCTTATAGGCCATGCAAATACATCTGGAACCCAAAAACCGTGGGAAATAGGTCATGAAAATGGCAAAAAACATGAAAACGACAAGTTTTCTGTCATAACTCTCAAACATGTATCAGGTCTTAAGGTCATGGTAAATCACCCTAGAACGCCAAAACAGTGGGCAATAGCTCATGAAAACGGCCATAAAACATGAAATCGATGAGTTTTTAGTCATATATCTTTCAATCATGTAACGGGTCTCATAGGCCATGCTAATCCGTCTCGAACCCAAAAACTGTGGGAAATAAGTCATGAAAATGGGAAAAAACATGAAAACGACAAGTTTTTTGTCATAACTCTCAAACATGTATCGGGTCTTAAGGTCGTGGTAAATCACCCTAGAACCCCAAAACAGTAGGCAATAGCTCATGAAAATGGCCATAAAACGAGAAAACGACGAGTTTCTTGTCATATCTCTTAGACATGTAAGGGGTCGTACAGACCATGCAAATCGGCATGGAACCCGAAAAATGTGTCCAATACCTCATGAAAATGGCCAGAAAACAAGAAAGCGGCGAGTTTTTGGTCATAACTCTCAAACATGTATCGGTTCTTAAGGTTGATGTAAGTCACCTTAGAACCATAAAACTGTGGGCAATAGCTCATGAAAACAGCCAAAAAACGCGAAATCTACGAGGCTTGGGTCATATCTGTCCAACATGTATTGGGTCTTAAGGTCATTGTAAATTTCCCTTGAACCCCAAAATCATTGGGCAATAGATCATGAAAACAGCCATAAAACTCGAAAACGACGAGTTTTTGGTCATATCTCTCCAACATGTATCAGGTCTTACAGGCCTTGCAAATCCGCTTGGAGCCCAAAAACTGTGGAAAATAACTCATGAAACGGCCATAAAACACGAAAACGACAAGTTTTTGGTCATATATCTCAAACATGTAACAGGTCTTAAGGTCATTGTAAATCACCCTAGAACCCCAAAACCGTGGGCAATAGCTCATGAAAACGACCATAAAAAGCGAAAATGACGAATTTCATGACATATCTCTCAGACATGTAAGGGGTCTTATGGACCATGCAAATTGCCATGGAACCCCAAAAATGTGGGCAATAGCTCATGAAAACGGCCATAAAACACGAAAGCGACTAGTTTTTGGTCAGAACTCTCAAACATGTATCGGTTCTTAGGGTTGTTGTAAGTCACCTTGGAACCATAAAACTGTGGTCAATAGCTCATGAAAACGGCCATAAAACGCGAAAACTACGAGTTTTGGGTCATATCTCTCCAACATGTACTGTGTCTTAAGGTCGTTGTAAATCGCCCAAGAACTCCAAACAGTGATCAATGGCTCATGAAAACGGCCATAAAACATGAAAACGATGATTTTTTAGTCATATCTCTCAATCATGTAACGGGTCTTATAGGCCATGCAAATCCATCTGGAACCCAAAAACCGTGGGAAATAAGTCATGAAACTAGCAAAAAAACATGAAAACGAGAAGTTTTTTGTCATAACTCTCAAACATGTATCAGGTCTTAAGATCGTGGTAAATCACCCTAGAACCCCAAAACAGTGGGCAATAGCTCATGAAAATGGCCATAAACGCGAAAACGACGAGTTTCTTGTCATATCTCTTAGACATGTAAGGGGTCGTATAGACCATGCAAATCGGTATGGAACCCGAAAAATGTGACCAATACCTCATGAAAAAGGCCAGAAAAAACGAAAGTGACGAGTTTTTGGTCATAACTCTCAAACATGTATCGGTTCTTAAGGTTGACGTAAGTCATCTTATAACCATAAAACGGTGGGCAATAGCTCATGAAAACGGCCAAAAACGCGAAACTACGAGTCTTGGGTCATATCTCTCCAACATGTATCGGGTCTTAAGGTCTTTGTAAATTGCCCTTGAACCCCAAAATCAATGGGCAATAGCTCATGAAAACAGCCATAAAACTCGAAAACGACGAGTTTTTGGTCATATCTCTCCAACATGTATCAGGTCTTACAGGCCTTGCAAATCCGCTTGGAACCCAAAAACTATGGAAAATAAATCATGAAACGGACATAAAACACGAAAACGGCGAGTTTTTGGTCAAATATCTCGAACATGTAACGTGTCTTAAGGTCATTGTAAATCACCCTAGAACCCCAAAACTGTGGGCAATAGATCATGAAAACGGCCATAAAAAGCGAAAAATACGAATTTCTTGACATATCTATCATACATGTAAGGGGTCTTATGGACCATGCAAATGGCCATGGAACCCCAAAAATATGGGTAATGGCTCATGAAAACGACCGTAAAACATGAAAGCGACGAGTTCTTGGTCATAAATCTCAAACATGTATCGGTTCTTAGGGTTTTTGTAAGTCACCTTGAACCATAAAACCATGGTCAATAGCTCATGAAAACAGTCATAAAACGCGAAAACGACGAGTTTGTTTCGTCATATCTCTCCAACACGTACTGTGTCTTAAGGTCGTTGTAAATCGCCCTGGAACTCCAAACCGTGATCAATAGCTCATGAAAACGACCATGAAACATGAAAACGATGAGCTTTTAGTCATATCTCTCAATCATGTAATGGGTCTTATAGGCCATGCAAATCCGTATGGAACCCAAAAACTTTGGGAAAGAAGTCATGAAAATGGCAGAAAAACATGAAAACGACAAGTTTTCTGTCCTAACTCTCAAACATGTATCGGGTCTTAAGGTCGTGGTAAATCACCCTAGAACCCCAAAACAGTGGGCAATAGCTGATGAAAATGGCCATAAAACGCGAAAACGACGAGTTTCTTGTCATATCTCTTAGACATGTAAGGGGTCGTATAGACCATGCAAATCGGCACGGAACCCGAAAAATGTGTCCAATACCTCATGAAAAAGGCCAGAAAAAACGAAAGCGACGAGTTGTTGGTCATAACTCTCAAACAAGTATCGGTTCTTAAGTTTGATGTAAGTCACCTTAGAACCATAATACGGTGGACAATAACTCATGAAAACGGCCAAAAAACGCGAAAACGATGAGTCTTGGGTCATATCTCTACAAAATGTATCGGGTCTTAAGGCCTTTGTAAATTGCCCTTGAACCCCAAAATCAATGGGCAATAGCTCAAGTAAACAGCCATAAAACTCGAAAACGACGAGTTTTTGGTCATATCTCTCCAACATATATCAGGTCTTACAAGCCTTGCAAATCCGCTTGGAACCCAAAAACTATGGAAAATAACTCATGAAACGGCCATAAAACACGAAAACGACGAGTTTTTGGTCATATATCTCAAACATGTAACGTGTCTTAAGGTCATTGTAAATCACCCTAGAACCCCGAAACTTTGGGCAATAGCTCATGAAAACGGCCATAAAAAGCGAAAAAGATGAATTCCTTGACATATCTATCAGACATGTAAGGGGTCTTATGGACCATGCAAATGGCCATGGAACCCCAAAAATGTCGGCAATAGCTCATGAAATCGGCCATAAAACACGAAAGCGACGAGTTTTTGTTCATAAATCTCAAACATGTATCGGTTCTTAGGGTTTTTGTAAGTCACCTTGGAACCATAAAACCATGGTCAATAGCTCATGAAAACGGCCATAAAATGCGAAAACGATGAGTTTTTTGGTCATATCTCTCCAACATGTATCAGGCCTTACAGGCCTTGCAAATCGGCTTGGAACCCAAAAACTGTGGAAAATATCTCAGGAAACGGCCATAAAACACGACAACGATGAGTTTTTGCTCATATATATCAATCATGCAACGGGTCTTAATGTCATTGTAAATCACCATAGAACCCCAAAACTGTGGGCAATAGCTCATAAAAACGGCCATTAAAAGCGAAAACGGCGAAATTCTTGACATATCTCTCAGACAAGTAGGGGGTCTTATGCACCATGCAAATTGCCATGGAACCCCAAAAATGTGGGCAATAGCTCATGACCATAAAACACGAAAGCGACGAGTTTTTGGTCATAAATCTCAAACATGTATCGGTTCTTAGGGTTTTTGTAAGTCACCTTGAACCATAAAACCATGGTAAATAGCTCATGAAAACGGCCATAAAACGCGAAAACGACGAGTTTGTTTGGTCATATCTCTCCAACTTGTACTGTGTCTTAAGGTCGTTGTAAATCGCCCTGGAACTCCAAACAGTGATCAATAGCTCATGAAAACGACCATGAAACATGAAAGCGATGAGTTTTTAGTCATATCTCTCAATTATGTAAGGGGTCTTATAGGCCATGAAAATCCGTCTGGAACCCAAAAACTTTGGGAAAGAAGTCATGAAAATGGCAAAAAAAACATGAAAACGACAAGTTTATTTGTCATAACTCTCAAACATGTATCGGGCCTTAAGGTCGTGGTAAATCACCCTAGAACCCCCAAACAGTGGGCAATAGCTCATGAAAATGGCCATAAAACGCGAAAACGACGAGTTTCTTGTCATATCTCTTAGACATGTAAGGGGTCGTATAGACCATGCAAATCGGCATGGAACCCGAAAATGTGACCAATACCTCATGAAAAAGGCCAGAAAAAACGAAAGTGACGAGTTTTTGTCATAACTCTCAAACATGTATCGATTCTTAAGGTTGATGTAAGTCATCTTATAACCATAAAGTCGTGGTCAATAGCTCATGAAAACGGCCATAAAACACGGAAACTACGAGTTTTGGGTCATATCTCTCCAACATGTACTGTGTCTTAAGGTCGCTCTAAATCGCCCTGGAACTCCAAACAGTGATCAATGGCTCATGAAAACGGCCATAAAACATGAAAACGATGAGTTTTTAGTCATATCTCTCAATCATGTAACGGGTCTTATAGGCCATGCAAATACATCTGGAACCCAAAAATACTGTTAAGATCTTTGTGTGGTCGCTCCATTTCTTCCTCTCATTCTCCTTTCGCCTTATTATATATAATATAATATCGGTGGATTGGGACCTGCTTAACACGGACGCAATCCTGCGGGCATTGTCATCATCTGTCTCGAATCATGCGTCAATCAACCTACCCGTGAGCTAGCGTATGCAGCTTTCCGGCCAAAAAAAGAGGTTTACTCCCCTCTGTTTCATGGTTTAAGGCGTCCTTATTTTGCGTGTTTTTTCTTTGACCAAGAATTACTCTAAATACGTAAAGAGTTTTGGCATAAAACTAGTATCACTCAAAAGTATTTTTCAATACGAATCCAACGGTACTAATTATGTATAGTATAATCAAGATTTTGTTGCTTAATTCTTTTGGTCAAACTTTGCTTTGGAAAGCGTGTGCGCCTTAAGCCTTGAAATGGAGGTAGTAGGTTCGAGATGTTTTGGCTGATAGACTAGGCTTTTGGATCTTCTAGTCTAGATAGTCACGGTAGTACTAATTAGGTTCGACCTATGAGATCTGAGAGAGTAGAGAGAGGAGAAGAGAGAGATCAGAGAGGGACTACCTGCGCCTTGGCTCGAGGAGCACGAGCCAGAGGGGATGCCTGAGCTTGTGGTGGTTGCCATGGGGAAAAGGCGACGGCGTGGGTGTGCGGTGTTTCCTGTCGGCCTAGCGCAAAACCCTAGATCGGTAGGGAAATGTCGGTGGGGGGGGCTGAACCTCGTACCGTGTGCGTCCGCCCCCCCCCCACCTCTTTATATAGCGCTGGCGATGGGCCCACCAACCATATTGTGGTTGGGAGCCCTCGATCAGGGCGCGAGGCAAGGGGTGATCAGACCGTTGGGCCCGATCGATTGAGATCAATCTAGCATTCTCCTCCTTGATCTCAACTTTACTTTTAACTTTATACTTTTACTTTACTCGTTTCATCACGGATCAGTACATAGATCATGTTTCATCGTCACAACTCAACTGCCGATAGAATCAGACAACCACTACATATTTTTCTATTTTGAAACAAATCCTGTTACTTTTGGGCCTTTGTAGTCCAAGAATCATAGGATTTCCATTAATCCCATGCCGGCTAAGTGTTCCTTGAACACATTGGGTGGTAAGCCTTTCGTTAGCGGATCTGCAAGCATATCCTTTGTCCTTATATGCTCAAGACTTATAGTTTGATCCTGGACTTTATTTTTCACAACATAATACTTTATATCTATTGACTTTGTAGTATTACTCGACTTGTTGTTGTGAGCATAAAATACTGCGGGCTGGTTGTAATAGTACATGTTTAGTGGCCTACTCATGCAGTCTGCCACTCTCAAGTCGGGTAAAAATTTCTTTAACCATAACGCCTGGCCCATGGCCTCATAACATGCTATAAATTCTGCATACATCGTAGATGATGCAATTATTGACTGTTTGGCGCTTCTCCATGAAATAACACCTCCTGCGAGAGTAAAGACATATCCTGTCATGGAATTTTTATCATCTTTATCTCCCGCAAAATCTGCATCTGAATACCCTCTTATTTTTAGGAAATCAGATCTTTTATATGTTAGCATGAGGCCTTTTGTGCCTTGCACATAACGCAAAGCTTTTTTTACCATTTTCTAGTGATTTATGCCTGGATTCCCTGATATCTACCGAGTATCCCGGTGATAAAAGCTAAGTCGGGGCCGGTGCACACTTGTGCATACTATAAACTTCCAACGGCCAAAGCATATGGTACTGACTTCATTTGATCGATCTCATTTTGATTCTTTGGAGCCCTTGACTATGGGAGTAGGTGTGGTATTACTCGCATGCATATTGTATTTCTTTAGAATATTTTCACAATATGCCTTCTACGACAATCGTAACACTCCATTCTTTCTATCTCAGTGAATTTCTATGCCCAAAACATAAGAAGCTTCACCAAGATCATTCATATCAAAATTTGAGGACAAGAACTTCTTTGTTTCTATTAGTAGACTGACATCACTGCTAGCAAGCAGGATATCATCCACATACAGAATTAGGAAAATATATTTCCCACTTTTAAACTTTGCATAAATGCAGTTGTCCTCAACATTCTCTTTAAATCCAATTTTTTTAATTGTATCATTGAACTTTAAATACCACTGTATAGATGCTTGCTTTAACCCTTAAATGGATTTCTTTAGACGGCATCCCAGATGTTCCTTCCCCTCCATGAAAAAACCCTTGGATTGTTTCATGTAAATATTTTCTTCTAAATCTCCATTTAGAAATGTCGTCTTTACATCCATTTGATGCAACTCTAACTCAAAATGTGCTACTAGTACCATTATGATTCTAAAGGAATCCTTACATGAGACCGGAGAAAAAGTCAAATTGTAATCTACCCCTTCTCTTTGCGTAAAACGTTTTGCCACAAGTCTTGCTTTATACTTTTCTACATTCCTATTGGAGTCATACTTTTTTTTGTAGACCCATTTGCATCCTACTGCTTTAGCTCCTTTAGTAATTTCCTCTAAGTCCCAAACATTGTTGGAACTCATCGATTTCATTTCATCTTCCATTGCCTCCACCCACTTGGCTGAGTGAGGGCTTCTCATGGCTTCTTAACATGAGGTGGGATCACCCTCCATATGAATTGTTTCTGTTTTCTAAACTTTGTAAATTTCTTTAGAAATGGCTGGTCTTCCTTCTCTTTTAGACCTTCTGAGTTCGTCAGACTCTTGCTCATTTCGTGCCTCAGGTTCTGGCACATTTTTTGTGTGTGGCTGTTCCGGCTCCCTTTCATGCTGAACAGTGGGTTCAGGCGGCTCCTGACGGACAGGTTCCAAACCTTCTCCCATTGTGGTCACATGTGGAGTCACAACAGGTGCCTGCACAACAACCTCAGGGGTTGTCGATGGTGGCACAACAGGTAGCGAGAAAAATGGCTCCTAAGTCATCGAATTAGGTGCATACACCCTCTTCTCCTCAAGATCGATTTTCTGAGCTACCGTGCCCCCCCCCTCATCAATTCGTCCTCCAAGAAGACTGCATGTCTTGTTTCTACAAACTTTGTGTATTTGTCAGGACAGTAGAAACGATAACCTTTTGATCTATAGGGATAGCCAATGAAGTGGCAAGTCACTGTTTTGGGGTCTAACTTTGCAATATTTGGATAAAAACTTCTGCTTCAGCTGGGCTCCCCCAGACCCTGAAGTGGCGTAGAGAGGGGATTCTGCCTGTCCACAACTCGTACGGTGTTTTAGGCACCGACTTGCTTGGTACTCTGTTGAGAATGTGAATGGCGGTTTTAAGCGCCTTCATCCATAATCCTAATGGGAGGGTGGAATAGCTCATCATGTTGCGCACCATATCCATAAGAGTACGGTTACGCCTTTCAGCTACTCTATTTTGTTGAGGTTCGCCCGACATAGAATACTGGGCGACTATTCCATTTTCCTGTAAGAACCTTGCAAAAGGTCCAGGTACTTGACCATATGGAGTGTGTCGACCGTAGTATTCCCCCCATGGTCGGATCAGACTATTTTAATTCTTTTATCATACTGATTTTCAACTTCATCCTTGAAAATCTTAAATTTATCCAATGCCTCAGATCTTTCTTTAATTGGATAAATATAACCATATTGGGAGTGATCATCTGTGATTGTTATGAACGAATCATAACCATCCACACTTTTCACAGGAAACGGTCCACAAATATCAGTGTGAATGATTTCTAGTGTTGCTGTATTTTGGTTTGCACCCTTTTTGATTTGCTTTACATATTTTCCTTTTATGAAAATGCATTGTTCGATATCTGAGAACTTTAATGGAGGAAGAATATCATTTTTAACGAGGATTTCTATTCTTCCCCTTGAAATATGGCCTAATCGACAGTGCCATAACTTCGACGAGTCATGGGTTCACTTTCTTTTCTTTTCTTCTTTGTTAGACAAGGAAATTTGCTCACTCACATTACACAGAAAGCACTTTTTCATGCAAGGATAACAAATAAAGCTTATCGTAAAGTAAAGCAGTACCCACACAAGCATCCTTAAACCATATGGCACACTTGCCATGTCCAAAATAACATTTATAACTGTATTTATCCAAACATGACACACTTATTAAGTTTCTATGAAGCGAGGGAACAAATAAAACATCTTTTAACAGAATAATGGAACCATCAGCTAGCTCCAAAGGGATGTCGCCAACAGCTTCAACTTATGCTTTAACTCCATTCGTGACCTCAATGCATCTTTCGCTTCTTTTCAAAGTCCTTGTCGAATGGAATCCCTGTAAAGAATTTGCAACATGAATAGTTGCACCAGAGTTAATCCACCAAGTAGATTTAGAAAACTGTGTATTCAAGGATTCATTTACAAAATAAACCGTGTCTTCGTCGTTCTTTGCCATTATGGACTTGAGACATATTCGGCAATCTTTCTTGAAGTGCCTAGACTTCTTGCAGTGGTGACACTGGTCCTTGTCCCCTGGGAGACTCTACTGACGCTGATACCGTTGGAGGCCTTTTCCATGTGGCTTGGAGGGGAAACCACCATGGTTGCTGTTGTTGAAGGTTCTCTTCCCGTTGTCCTTCACGTAGTTCAAAGAACCACCATGAATGGACTTGAGCCTTTCTTCCTCTTGCACACACATGCCAATGGTCTTTTCAATGTCCCATTTTTCAGGAGACATGTTGTAGTTGATCACAAAGTTCTCAAACTATTGGGGAAGGGAAGCCATGACAAGGTGAATTAGCAGAGCAGGCTTGAGCTCGAGGTCAGCATCCATGGGCTTTAGTTTAGCATCCATGTTGCTCATCCTCAGGATGTGCTCCCTGATGCCATGTGCACCTCCTTTGTACTTTTCTGTGACCAGCTGTTTGAGCATCTAGGTGTCATACATCTTTGAAGAGCCAGTAAACTGACTCTTTATCTTTCCAAGATACTCCCCAACGGAAGTGCACTCTTCGATTGAGCCCACAATGGCGTTCTCAATCATATTCTTTACAAAAGCCATGCAATTTTTATTGGCATTTACCCACTTTTGGTTGTCAATGGAGTAAGCCAACTCCACTCGAGCATGGTCCTTTTTCCTCTTCTCCCAAGCAGCATTATCATCAGCAGGATCTCTTTCTGGGTCTTTTGGCTTGACTGGCTGTGGAGTCTCCACCTCCACAGCCAGTCAACCTCGACACATACGAATGCTAGGTCCACTTTCTTCCTCCACTCAGTGTGGTTGTCACCCCTGAGCATCGGAATGTCCTTGAGGCAACTCATCAAGTTGAGACCTCCTGAAATCCACAAAGATGTGAGATAACAAAAACAATTGTATGCATTAATCCAATGTTCGTATAAACTAAACATACAATTATTTGTGCAATTAAAATTATATCACCGTTGGGCAAAAATAAAGATAAATGCACCTTTGACACATAATAAACAAATCATGATCATGCTATTAATAATCGTTGGTCATTTAATAACAGGACCATAATCAACTTTAATATTCACTTTATCATATCTTAAAAAAATTGTCACTTTATAGCATTTTAGCAATTTATTTTAACTATTTGCAGCGGAAAAATGAATAAGATTCATGAACTTTTAAACTTTGCAGAAATATTTCTGTTACTTTCGAAATCTCTAAACAAATTTTCGTTGGAATAATTTGAGTAGAAAAAACTATGTGAAATTTTCTCAAAAAACTGAACAAAAAACATCAAAAAACTGTTCTGTAAAAAAGAAATAACATTAAACAGAAAAACTATGCTGTTTATGCCCTACTGGGCCTTTCCTGCGCGTGGCCCAGGCGACACAACGCGTGCGCTGCCGCTAGCGGCCCATGTCGGCCCGCAGCTTCCAGCACACCCCTGTAGCTGTGCGCGGCTCTCTTTGCATGCCGCTCGCTTGCCCACGGCCCGACTGCTATCATCGAACGGTCGCGCCACGCTGTCGGTCGGTTTAAAACCGCCCAAACACTGGGAAACCCTAACCCTAGTCATTCAAACCCGATACTATTTGTCTCGCTCGTACTCACACGCCTCTCTGGCGGCGAGACACGCTGGGTTGTCGAGGCGCCAGCGACGATCCCCTCCCTCTCAGCGACGCGAGCCCGTCTTTCCCCTTTCTGTCTCTGCGTCCTACTACCTCACCTCCACAAGATGCAAAGAGAAGACAACGGCAAGTGGTGGCGCCCCTAGGCCCTTTGTCGGCTCGCGCATCCACCCGAGGGTGGGTGCATCGCTGTCAAACGGCCCAGGCGGTGGCTCCCTTTTCCGACGCGCGACGGCGGCCGGTGAAATTTCCCTTTCTCTTTTTTTTGATTCGGGGTTAGGGAAAAATTGGGGCTTTGATCTTTGTTTTTTATTTTACTTTGCCCTAGATGGGGTTTGTCCTTCTTCCCTATGGCTCGGCTTGCCGATGCGCATAGGGATCGAGGGGAACGGTGCAGCGGTAAGGGCAGGCGCACTGTAGATCTAGGGTTTCTTTGTCCTTCTTCACTTTTCTTTTCTACCGAAAAATCTAGGACTAGAACAAACTTGCTCTGATACCAATGATAGACTAGGGTTTTGGATCTTCTAGTCTAGATAGTCACGGTAGTACTAATTAGGTTTGACCTATGAGATCTGAGAGAGTGGAGAGAGGAGAAGAGAGAGATCGGAGAGGGACTACTTGCGCCTTGGCTCGAGGAGAACGAGCCAAAGGGATGCCTGAGCTGGTGGTGGTGGACATGGGGAAAGGGCGACGGCGTGGGTGTGTGGTGGTGGAGGTGCTTCCCGTCGGCCTAGCGCAAAACCCTAGATCGGTAGGGGAATGTTGGTGGGGGGCTGCAGCGCATGGTGAACCTCGTAACGTGTGCGTCCGCCCCCCCTCTTTATATAGCGCTGGCGACAGGGGCCCACCAACCATATTGTGGTTGGGTGCCCCCGATTAGGGCGCGAGGCAAGGGGTGACCGGGCCGTTGGGCCCCGATCGATTGAGATCAATCTAACATTGGCTAAAGCTAGAGGGGTTTGAAGAAGCGATAAAGGAGGTTTGGGTGTGTGTGGCCCATTCAGGAGGTTGGACCGGAATGATGCTGAATATTTGCAGGCTTGGAGTCAAAGAAAGACGGGGAATACCAAGCTCCAGATTGTGATTGCAAACATGGTGTTGGATTATTCACTCTAGAATCGAATCTGAAATTGACAAGTGTAAAACCTAACCCTAGAGAGGTAGGAAGGTTAGAGGGAATAGCACACCGCATCGGGGTGGCTTTTTCACGTTTATATAGAGATCAAATACATGTACAATGGGTAACCCTAAAAGGTTAGAAGTGGGCCTATGTTACAACTTGTTTAACACCCTCCCTCAATGTTAACTATATCTAGCAGATTAAGATTGCGCCTACAATGCTCAAAGAGTGGTAGCAGCAGTGGCTTGGTGAAGATGTCTGCAAGTTGGTCCTTCGATGATATAAACTTGATGTGCAGGAGCTTTGGGAAACAAGCTCACGCACAAAGTGGTAGTCGACCTCGGTATGCTTCGTGTGAGCATGGAACACCGGGTTTAACGATAGATATGTAGCTCCAATGTTGTCACACCATAGAACCGGTGGACAGTCTTGTGCTATCCTCAACTCCTGAAGTAGATACTGAACCCAGATAAGTTCAGCTGTGGCATTTGCAAGAGCCTTGTACTCAGACTCAGTGCTAGACCTTGTGACAGTAGCTTGCTTGCGAGCACTCTAGGCGATCAAGTTAGGACCATAGAAGATGGCATGCCCCCTGTTGATCGCCTGTCATCAGAACTGCCGGCCCAATCAGCAACAGAGAATGCAGACAGGAGCCTAGAGGGGGCCGGCCGAAGATGAACACCATAATACACTGTGGAGCTGATGTAGCATAGAATCTGGTTGATGTAGCGTAGAATCCGCTTGACAGAATACCAGTGGGGGTGTCGTTGAGTCTGAATATACTGGCAGACCTTGTTCACAGCAAACGATAAGTCGGGTCTGGTAATGAGCAAGTACTAAAGTCCACCAACGATACTGCGGTAATTGGTAGCTTCATCGATAACAGAGCACCATCAACACTGGAGAGCTTCTCTGAGGAGGACACAGGAGGACACGGTGTGGCACTTGAGCTTACCAGCTTTGCGGATCAAGTCAAGAGAAAATTTCTTCTGAGTGAGGGCTAGACCACCAGAAGACTGAGAAACCTCTAGACCAAGGAAATAGTGCAACAGACCTAGATCCTTGATAGCAAACTCAGACTGCAAACCCTAAAACAAGCGATTGGATGCAATAGACGAGGATCTCACCAGAAGAATGTCATCGACATAGACCAAGAGGAACATAGTGACATTAGGTCGGCGAAGCAGGAATAGCGAGGTGTCAGCAGTAGAAGGAACAAACCCATGATACCGCAATGCACTCCCCTAACAAGCATGACATGCACGAGGCACTTGTTTGAGGCCATAGAGAGCCTTAACAAGACGACATAGATGATGTGGCTGGGCTGGATAAACAAAGCCTGGGAGGTTGTCTCATATAAACCTCCTCCTCAAGAATTCCATGGAGAAGCACATTCTGAACATCAAGTCGACGAAGGTGCCAACCATGGATAACATCAAGAGACAAGATCAACCAAATAGTGGTGGGATTGACGATGGGACTAAAATTATCCTCATAGTCCATCCCATAGTGTTGTTTGAACCCTTTAGCCACGAGACGCGGTTTCTAGCGCTCAATAGAACCATTAGATTTCCTCTTTATCTTGAAGACCCATTTGTTGTCAATGACGTTGACCCCGGACAGAGGTGGAACAAGCCTCCAAGTCTCGTTGCGCCGAAGAGCCTGGAACTCCTATTCCATAGCAGCACGCCAATGCGGAATACATAGAGCACCCTGATGCGAGGACGGCTCAGTAGACGGGTCAAGGATACCATGAGCTGACTAGGCAGCAAGCCAAGCAACAGAGCCATCCATCCACACCTTGGGGCGAGAGTTCCCAGTGTGGCTACGGGTGACTGGTCGTGGTGGTGTAGGAGCACACGACGTCGGTAGCGGCAACGTGTCGTGCCGGTGAGGATGGCGATCGGGGCGCCACGCCGGTGGCGATGCGATGACGCCCATGAGCGTGGCGAGGAAGCCCGTCGAGCTGCTCGAGGCGAGGCGGCTGGGCCTAGTCAAGACGGGGATGCATGGGCCAGGCGAGGTGGGAGAGCGTGGCCCAGGCGAGGCCACGGAGTGCGTCCCAGCGAGGGTGGGCTGGCATCCATGGACGGCGACGCGAACGCAGGCGGGCCACGTGACGCAGCTAGAGAGGCCGCAGTGCATGGAACATGCACGTCGCCATGATCGACGTGAGCCGATCGAGGCGAAGGAGCATCTAGTGCAGAATCGTTGAGCAGCTCCAAGCGCGCACCATGCCAGTTCCTGCACCATGGTTAGATAGCAAGGCAAGTGTATATGCGACATCCTCAAATTGGTCAATAGAAATAGGCAAAGAATTAGTGTTGGGTGGTGTGGTGGATGATGGTAAATTGGCAAAGGGGAACATGTTCTCGTCGAAGATAACATCACGCGAGATGAACACTCTATTAAAGGGCACATGTAAACACTTATAGCCTTTGTGGAGCGAGCTATAGCCTAAGATGACACATTTTTTAGAGTGGAACTCTAGTTTGTGGTTATTATAAGGTCTAAGATGGGGCTAGAAGGCACAACCAAACACCTTAAAGAATCACTACGGGAATAACTAAATAGGCCGACAACATTTTTATACGCCGACGGCAAAATGTCGGGACCGTCGGCGTAACAATGACGTCGTCCCGATTTTGCCGTCGGTAGAATAAATAGAATGACGCCGTCGGCGTAAACATGACCGTCGGCGTAGCCCATTGGGCTAACGGCAGAGCAACGGCGTCAAGTCTACGCCGACGGCTTTCAGACCTATGCCGACGGCAAAGCCGTCAGCGTAGCTATTTTTCTTTTTTTGCACATTAATCTTAGAAAAATCATAACTAAATCATTTAAATTCAGAAAAATACATATAATATATCAAAATTTGCAGAAAAATAAGATATATCTATATAAACTCAAATATTATATATTTTTATTCAAAAAAATACATAAAAATACAAATACTTTCGTATAACATATTTTTCATTTTCCAAGTGCAAAAAACGGGGTGTTTTGTGAAGCAACCACCAAAAGAAAGTTTCAAAATGATAATACCACATTTTTCAAAAATACTAGACCATATTGAATGGACAATTTCCCAACCTAGGAATCTCAAACCTTTCCGTTCACCTCTCGTGAAAAAGACAAATTCCTGCTAAATCGGTAGGAAATGAGTTAGATTTGAACTACAGGTACATGATATATTGCTCATGATTTTTTGTAAAAATCATTTTTAGGTTCAAAATATGCTATTTCATCAGAGATCTAATGTAAGTTTAGTGAGACTCGTCCCCGAGCTAAGAATCATCATGCCCCTCGATTTAGAAAGTTTGACGATAGTTTTTAATGGGCATAAAAAATTCAAAAACGATCGAAACAATGCAAAACCTTCGCGTGGTGTCATATTATATGACATAGTTCCATGGAAAAATACCAGACTTGATATACTCATTGAGTCTTAAAAAAACCTTCACAAAATGGATTATCTCAATCGAGGTTTTCTGGATTTCAGGTCAAATGACCAATGTTATTGCTATAATCGCGATATAGTTTGCGATAATGTTTCCATATTGTGCACACATGTGTATCATGGGATGGTGAACAATGTTGCAGGAGGAAGTTTTCCTTTTCGTCGCACCGAAAAACCATTTTTCATTTTCCGAGTGCAAAAAACGGGGTGTTTTTGTGAAGCAACCACCAAATGAAAGTTTCAAAATGATAATACCACATTTTTTTTAAATACTAGACCATATTGAATGGGCAATTTCCCAACCGGGATATCTCAAACCTTTTCGTCCACCTCTCGTGAAAAAGACAAATTCCTGCTGAATCGGTAGGAAATGAGTTAGATTTGAACTACAGGTACATGATATATTGCTCATGATTTTTGCAAAAATCATTTTTAGGTTCACAATATGCTATTTTATCAGAGATCTAATGCAAGTTTAGTGAGGTTCAGCCCCGAGCTAAGAATTTTCATGCCACTCGATTTAGAAAGTTTGACGATAGTTTGAAACGGGCATAAAAAATTCAAAAACGATCGAAACAATGCAAAACCTTCGCCTGGTGTCATATTATGTGACATAGTTGGATGGAAAAATATAAAACTTGATATATTGATCGTGTCTCAAAAAAACCTTCACAAAATGACCTATCTCAATCGAGGTTTTCTGGATTTCAAGAAAAAATGACCAATGTTATTGCTAGAATCGTGATATAGTTTGCGCTAATGTGCCCATATTATGCACTCGTGTATATCATGGGATGGCGAACAATGTTGCAGGAGGAAGTTTTCCTTTTTGTCGCACTAAAAAGCCATTTTTTATTTTTCGAGTGCCAAAAACGGGGTGTTTCATGAATCTTGACATAGTTTCAGTTGGTCTAATATTTAAAAATTATGATATATATATAATTAAATATATGATAGGGATGTCATATTTCGATTCCTCTCATTTTTCTGATCGATTTGGATATATTATTTGTCGAATTGTGATTTACGGATTTGTAGATATGAATTATTCAAATTTAAATAAAAAAAGCAAAATAAATAAAATTTATTTTATTTTTATTTGAATTCAAGATTATTATTACTTATTTATTATTGTTTACTCAAAAAATTGTATGGAATGTAAAAAAACAAATATGTCTAATATTATAGTGTAATGGTTAATAGGTTTGATATGATAATATTCACAACAAGTTCTAGTTTCTTTGTCGGAAGCTCATGTGAAAGGAACGAAGAAGTTAAGCGTGCTGGGGCTGGAGTAGTATTAGGATGGGTGACCGGTTGGGAAGTTTGACTAATTGTGTAATTTGACTTGAGACTAAGTATACTTAGAATTAAAAATGTCAATGTGAGATTAACAAGTTAAACAATACAAAAATGTTAAAAAAACTAAAAAAATTGGAAAAAAATTGGAAAAAAAAATTGAAAAAATCTAGGCCGACGGTAAAGCCGTCGGCGTAGCCAAACGGCCGTTAGTCATCTAGGTGGGCCCCATATAGTCTACGCCGACAGCAAAGCCATCGGCGTAGCTATATACGTCGACGGCTTTTCTACGCCGACGGGAGAAGAGGCTACGTCTACGGGGTTGTACGCCGACGGCAGCCGTCGGGCCAGCGCCTACGCCGACGGGACCCGGCCGTCGGCGTATTCAGCTTCTCCTGTAGTGAATGTGTAATCAGAAGTTTCATGCAGCAATGTTTCAATCGGGGTCTTCATGCCAAGTACACGAGTAGGCAGCTGATTGATAATAAAACAAGTCGTAGTAAACGAATCACTCCAAAAGCAAAAAGGAAACGATGCATGAGCAAGTAGAGTGAGACTAGTCTCTACAATATGACTGTGTTTGCGCTCTACGACACCATTCTGTTGGTGTGTGGGGACATGCAACACGATGAATAATGCCATGTTTATTGGAAAAGGAATTGAGGTTTTGTGTTTAAGTAGACATTCAACATGGGTTTGAAATTGCAAGAAGACATTAAAAACATCAGACCTGCAATTAAGCAAATAGAGCCACCTAAAAGAACCGTGGGCATCAACAAAGCTCACATAGTAATTATGACCACTAGTAGAAACTTGGACAGGGCCCCACACATCCGAGTAAATAAGCTCCAAAGGAGTTTTATTACATGAGTAGATAAATAAAATGGTAACTAGTAACTTTTTCCTTGTTGCCAAGCATCACAAACTAGAGATTTTTTATTGCTAGACTCTGTGGGAAGAGCATGCCGATTAAGGACTAAATTTGGATGAATCTAGAAAAGGATGTTGCAAAAAATTTAAAATTTGGATGAATCTAGATATTAAATAGTGTATAGATACATTCAAATTTAGAAAAACCTGTGACATCTTTTTAGGACGGAGGGAGTATTTGTTTATCCTTCACTAATTATGCAAGCTTAATTTAAATTGACTTGGGATTATTAGGTACAGCAAGGTTTTACATACTCAAGTAGTACTTCTAGTTCTAGGTATTAATGTTAATTGCTAAATCAGCCAACTTTACCCCCTAAACTCATGGAAGTTTCAACCCACCAATCTGGCAGTGCGAAAAGCTGATGCTTCTCGGTTGTATAGCATCTGGTTTTACAATCCTGGGTGGAAACTTAAACTTTGGCAAAAGCTTATGGGGGCAAGGTATCTACGTGTGTATAGTAGAACTCCATTTACTAGGGACTGTTTAGTGTTTATCGGGTAGACTAAATATTATTCCAAGGGTTTGCAGAGAGAATATTTTGTAGTGTCCAATTAAAAAAGATTCGGCACAGGCTATTCCCCAAATATGCCAAATCCCTGTGCATGGAGACAGCGTATTACATATAGACAATATAACCCTAAAAGTAATTTACCAGGCAAACTTAAATGGTCATCAAACTGCAATAAGGCTGTCCCAGCTACTATAGTATTCATATAGAAGATGACCAAACTTAGCATGAGTAATAGACAAAACATTAGAAGACAGTAATGCTGCTTACAGTGTAAAAGCAGCAACGAGCGATGCAGGCCGAGCAAATGAATGAGATGGATTAGGGAGTTCAAAAATCTGCCTCTGCCACTTGACTACTTTATTAAGATCATCACCCCCCTTCACCAAAGAGTATGTGCGCTGAATAACACGAGCTTTATCCAAGATGGTATCTTGATTCTGATCAACAACAGATGGAACTGTTGGATAGATCTCTCCCACGTTCGGGCCCAACGGCCCGAACGGAGTCCCTCATCGCGCCCTAATCGGGGGCGCCCAACCCTATCCATGGTTGTGGGCCCCTGTCGCCAGTGCGTATATAAATAGGTGGGGGGGCGGACGCACACGGTACGAGGTTCACCGTGCGCCGCAGCCCCCCACAAACACACCCACCGATTAGGGTTCGCACTAGGCCGACGGGAAGCTCCGCCGCCACCGCTCTCAACCACCCACGCTCACGCCGTCGCCCCTTTTCCCATGGCCAACGACGGCGGATCTAGCTCCGGCTCTGGCTCCGGAATCCCCTCCGGTTCCTGCCTGTCAAGCCAGGGTGCAGGTACTCTCTCTCTCATCTCTCAAATCCAACCCAAAGACTACTACTGTAATCATCTAGACTAGAAGATCCAAATGGCCAATATAACATTGGTATCAGAGCCAGGTTCTAGCTCTAGTTCTTTCGGTAGAAACAGAAAGTGCAAAGAAAATCCCCAAAGATTTAAATCCTAACCCTAGATCTATAGTGCGCCTGCCCTTACGGCCGCGCCGTTCCGCTCGATCTAGATGCGCATCCTATGCGAGGAATCTAGACGAAGAACACACCCCCCTGGGGCAAAGAAAACCACAGATCAAATCCCCAAAGCCCCCTTTTTACTCCCAGATCCCAAATCAAAAGAAACCCCAAACCCCTAAATCCCAGAGGAAAACGAATCAAGAAAAGGGGAAAAAGAACTACCGGCCGCCGACGTGCGCCGGCAAGGTGGCACCGCTACTGCGCCGCTTGACGGGCGTGCGCCCACCCTCGGGTGGACGCACCCTCGCCAAGGGGGGCAGAAGGGGGCCGCGGCTCCGCCGCCAGTCACTGACTCCGTTCGCTCGCTCGAGGAGTGGGGGGAGGTGGACAGAAGTTTGGGGAAAGGGGGCTGCGAGCCAGAGGTGGGAGAGGGAGGGTGCCGCCGGCTGCGCCACCTCGCCTCAGTCCCCACCGAGCTGCAGGCAGTAGGCTGCCATGGAGGGAGGGGCGCGCCGGAGGGCGGCCGCCTCGCCTCGGTTTTTCGCGCGAGCTCGTGGCAGCCGGAGCAGAGAGGGAGAGGGAGGGACGCGCCCACCGGCGGCCACCTCACCTCACCGCCCGCCGCAGCGTCTGCCGACTGGGCAACCGCATGCAAGAGCTGCGCCCGCGGTCGGCCCACAGCGCCACGGACGGGGAAGGCCGCGGACCACGCTGGGCTGCCACGGTGGCAGCGCCGCCACGGTGGCCGCAGGAGGCCGCGGACCACGCGGGGCTGCCGGCGCGCAAGACGCGACGCCGCCGCGGTGGCCACGCGGGAGAGGGCCAAGGGGAAAGTGGGCTAGGGTTTGCCCGGGGGGCGCGGGGGCGGGGGTTTTATACCTCCACAGAGGGCGGACCACCGTAGGATTTAGGGTTGCCCCATCAACGGCTCAAATCGTGCGGCCGCGGGCGGTGGCCGACGCGGAGCGGGCCAAGCGGGCCTGTGATCGGCGGCAGACGGGCCACGTGAGCCACGCTGTGCCACGCTGAGTGGGCAGCTAGGCCGCGGCCTGACGTCATGGCAGCCAGCCTTGGCGCCCGAGGCCGGTGTTGGGCTGCTGCGCGCTGGCCACCTTTTTGGCCCAGTAGGGCGTTTTTTCTTTAAAGTTTTCTGTTTTTTATTTTACAGAATTGTTTTTAATGTTTTTTGCTTAGTTTTAAGCAAATTTTTGCATAGTCTTCTCTAGTCCTTTTACCTTTAAGTATATTGTGACTAGAGAACATTACAAAGGCAGAATTTTTCTGCAAAGTATGAGTTTTTTAATGAAAGTTTCCACTGCAAATAGTTCTTTTACATTGCAAATGTATGGTTTAAATTGCAACAATGCAATAAAAGTTGATTAAATCTTGACATAAAGATGTGATTAAAGTGATTATGCCTCATGCTATTAATTGACCAACGTTATTAATAATCATGACCATAATTTTTTCCTACTAAGTATTAAAGGTGCATTTAAATTTATTTCTGCCCAACGGTGATGTAATTTTAAATAGCACGAAACGATTGCATGCTTAATTTATACCAACGTTGAATTAACGCATACAGTTGTTTTACTTGGTGATCTCACATCTTTTGTGATTTTCAGGAGGTCTCAACCTCATGGCATGTTTGAAGGACATCCCGCTCCTAAGGGGGGACAACTAATCCGAATGGAGGAAGAAAGTTGACTTGGCGTTCGTATGCGCCGAAGTGGATTGGGTGGTTGACACCAAGCAACCAGTCAAGCCCGCTGACCCGGTCAGGGGGGCCGCTGAGGAAAGTGCTGACTTTGAGAAAAGGAAGAGAGACCATGCTCCATTGGATCTGGCTTACTCTATCGATAACCAGAAATGGGTGAACGCCAACAAGAAGTGTCTGGCCTTCGTAAAGAACACAATTGAGAACGCAATAGTGGGCTCAATTGGAGAGTGTGCTACCGTGGGCGAGTATCTCGCCAAGATAAAGAGCCAGTTTACTGGCTCTTCAAAGATGTATGCGACCCAGCTGTTAAAGCAGCTGGTTACTGAAAAGTATACGGGAGGACCCCACGGAATAAGAGAGCACATCTTGAGGATGTCAAACATGGCAGCAAAGCTCAAGCCAATGGATGAGGACCTCGAGTTAAAGCCAGCACTCTTGGTGCACCTTGTGATGGCCTCACTTCCACAGCCTTTTGAAAACTTTGTGATAAACTATAATATGTCCCCTGAAAAGTGGGACATAGAAAAGACCATTGGGATGTGCTCCCAGGAAGAGGAAAGGCTGAAAGCCCTTCACGGCGGTTCTCACGAACCGTGAAGGACAACAGAAGAGAGGCTTCACGGTGCAACCATGGTGGCTCACCCTCCAAGCCCCATGGAAAGGGTCCAATGCAGCACCAAGCATCACCAGTCCACCCTTGGGAGAAGGATCGGTGCCATCCTTTGTAAAAAGCCGGGCCACTACAAGAAAGACTGCCCGATTTGGCTAAAGTACATCATGGCCAAAAATGGTAAAGATATTGTTTCTTTTGTTAATGAATCTTTGTATGAAAAGTTTACTAGATCCACTTGGTGGATTGATTCTGGAGCAACTGTTCACGTTGCCAACTCTTTACAGGGGTTCCATTCGACAAGGACCACGCCAAGAAGAGAAAGACACATTGAAGTGGCGAATGGAATAGAAGCAGAAGTGGAGGCCATTGGTGACGTCCCTCTGGAGCTGGCTGATGGCTCTTTGCTTTTGCTCAAAGATGTGCTTTTCGTTCCTTCATTACATAGGAATTTAATAAGTGTTTCCTGTTTGGACAAAGATTCTTACGAATGTTATTTTGGAAATGGCAAGTGTGCCATTTGGTTGAAAGACAAATGTGTGGGTGTTGCTACATTATTTGATAAGTTATATTTGTTATCCCTGCATGAGAAAGTTCTTTCTGTGTGTGATGTGAATGAAAAAGTTTCCTTGTCGAACAAAGAACAAAAGAAAAGAAAGCGAACTCTTGACTCATCGAAACTGTGGCACTGTAGACTAGGCCATATTTCGAGGGGAAGAATAGAAAACCTCGTTAAAAATGACATTCTTCCTCCATTAGAGTTCTCCGACATAGAACAATGCATAGATTGCATTAAAGGAAAGTATGTCAAACAGATTAAAAAGGGTGCAAACCGAAGCATAGCTACACTAGAAATAATCCACACGGATATTTGTGGACCGTTTCCGGTGAAAAGTGTGGATGGCTATGATTCATTCATAACATTCACGGATGATCACTCCCGGTATGGTTATATTTATCCAATCAAAGAAAGATCTGAAGCATTGGATAAATTTAAAATTTTCAAAGCTGAAGTAGAAAATCAGCACGATAAAAGAATCAAAATAGTTCGGTCCGATCGTGGGGGGGAGTACTACGGTCGGCATACTCCATATGGTCAAGTACCAGGACCTTTTGCACGGTTCCTGCAAGAAAATGGCATAGTCGCCCAGTATTCAATGTCGGGAACCTCAAAAGCAGATGAAAAGCGCAACGTACCCTTATGGACATGGTGCGCAGCATGATGAGCTATTCCACCCTCCCATTGGGATTGTGGATGGAGGCGCTTAAAACCGCCATTCATATTCTCAACAGAGTATCAAGTAAGTCGGTGCCCAAAACACCGTATGAATTGTGGACAGGCAGAGTCCCCTCTCTGCACCACTTGAGGGTCTAGGGGAGCCCAGCTGAGGCAAAAGTTTTCAATCCAAACATCGCAAAGTTAGACCCCAAAACAGTATCTTGCCATTTTATTGGCTACCCAGACAAGTCCAAAGGCTATCGTTTCTACTGTCCCGACAGATACACAAAGTTTGTAGAAACGAGACATGCAGTTTTCTTGGAGGACGAATTGATGAGGGGGAGCACGGTAGCTAGGCAAATTGATCTTGAGGAGAAGAGGGTGCATGCACCTAATCCGATGATTCAGGAGCCATTTTTCTCGCTACTGTTGCCACCATTTACAACCCCGAGTTGTGGTGCGGCACCTATTGTGACTCCACACGTGACAACAATGGGCGAAAGTTGAACACATCCATCAGAGCCACTGAACCTTGTTGAGCACGAAGGGAGCAGCGACCACCTCATGTAAATGTGCACAGACCCGGGCAAGAAATGAGCAAGAGTCTGATGAACTCAGACGGTCTAAAAGAGAACGAAGACCAGCCATTTCCAAAGACATCTACAAAGTTTACAATGTAGTTCATATGGAGGGCGATCCTACCTCATATGAAGAAGCCATGAGTAGCCCTCACTCAGCCAAGTGGGTAGAGGCAATGGAAGATGAAATGACATCGATGAGTTCCAACAATGTTTGGGACTTAGAGGAAATTCCCAAAGGAGCCAAAACAGTAGGATGCAAGTGGGTCTACAAAACAAAGTATGACTCCAATGGGAATGTAGAAAAGTACAAAGCTAGACTCGTGGCAAAAGGCTTCACGCAAAGAGAAGGCGTAGATTACAATGAGACTTTTTCTCCGGTCTCATGTAAGGACTCCTTCAGAATCATCATGGCACTAGTTGCACATTTTGATTTAGAGTTACATCAAATGGATGTCAAGACGGCATTTCTAAATGGAGATTTAGAAGAAAATGTTTACATGAAATAACCCAAAGGTTTTTTCATGGAGGGGAAGGAACATATGGGATGCCGCCTAAAGAAATCCATTTATGGGTTAAAGCAAGCCTCTAGGTAGTGGTATTTAAAGTTTAATTATACCATTAAAAGATTTGGATTCAAAGAAAATGTTGAGGACAATTGCATTTATGCAAAGTTCAAAAGTGGGAAATACATTTTCCTAATTCTATATGTGGATGACATTCTGCTCGCTAGCAGTGATGTTAGTCTACTACTAGAAACAAAGAAGTTCTTGTCATCAAACTTTGACATGAAAGACCTTGGTGAAGCTTCTTATGTTTTGGGCATAGAAATTCACCGAGACAGAAAGAATGGAGTGTTAGGACTGTCGCAGAAAGCGTATTGTGAAAAGATTTTAAAGAAATACAATATGCATGCGAATAATTCAACACCTGCTCCCATAGTCAAGGGCGATAGTTTTGGGAAATCCCAATGTCCAAAGAATCAATATGAGATCCATCAAATGAAGTCAGTACCATATGCTTCGGCTGTTGGAAGCTTACAGTATGCACAAGTGTGCACTCGCCCTGACTTAGCATTTATCACCGGGGTACTCGGTAGATATCAAGAGAATCCAGGCATAGAGCACTGGAAGATGGTAAAGAAAGCTTTGCGTTATGTGCAAGGCACAAAAGGCCCCATGCTTACATATAGTAGATCTAATTCCCTAGAGATAAAAGGGTATTTAGATGCAGATTTTGTGGGAGATAAAGACGACTGAAAGTCCACGACAGGGTATGTCTTTACTCTCGCAGGAGGTGCTATTTCGTGGAGAAGCGCCAAACAGTCAATAGTTGCATCATCTACGATGTATGCAGAATTTATAGCATGTTATGAGGCCATGGGACAGGCGTTATGGTTAAAGAAATTCTTACCCGACTTGAAAGTGGTTGGCGCATCGTGAGCCACTAAAGATGTCTTGTGACAACGAGCCCGATAGATTCTATGCTCACAACAACAAGTCGAGTAATGCTTCAAAGTCTATAGATATAAATTATTATGTTGTGAAGGACAAAGTCCAGGATCAAACTATAAGTCTCGAGCATATAAGGACAAAGGATATGCTTGCGGATCCGCTAACGAAAGGCTTACCACCCAATGTGTTCAAGGAACACATAGCCGGCATGGGTTTAATGGAAAGCCTATGATTCCTGGACTATAGAGGCCCAAAAAATGTAATTTGTTTGAACATGAAGGTATATAGTGGGCATGCGATTCTATCGGCAATTGAGCTGAGACAATGAAACATGCTCTATGTATCATTCGTGATGAAATAAGTAAAGTACAAAGTTAAAGGTAAAGTCGAGATCTAGGGGAGAATGTTGGATAGATCTCTCACGTTCAACGGCCCGAACGGAGTCCTCATCGCGCCTAATCGGGCGCCCAACCCTATCCATGGTTGTGGGCCCTCGCCGATGCGTATATAAATAGGTGGGTGGGGCGACGCTGCAGTGCGAGGTTCACCGTGTGCCGCAGCCCCCACAAACACACCCACCTATTAGGGTTCGCACTAGGCCGACGGGAAGCTCCGCCGCCACCGCTCTCCACCTCCCACGCTCACGTCGTCGCCCCTTTTCCCATGGCCAACGACGGCGGATCTAGCTCCGGCTCTGGCTCCGGAATCCCCTCCGGTTCCTGCCTGTCAAGCCAGGGCGCAGGTACTCTCTCTCTCATCTCTCAGATCCAACCCAAAGACTACTACTGTAATCATCTAGACTAGAAGATCCAAATGGCCAATATAACAGGAACATCAAAGGAAGAGAAGCAGCGGCCCCTCATCCCCAGGGCGCAGAGCTGCTGCCCCGGAACAATGCCACCCTTTGGAAGGTCCAGCTTTGATTTAACCATGGACAGCTCGGTCTTGCCGGTGGGTGTATCCTTTTGGGAACACACCATGTAGTATCTCATGCGGCACCGCCGTCGTCTTTAGAGTGGGCGACGTAGGTGGTCGCCGATGGGTATGGCCTGGCCGAGGAAAGGCGGCTCTTGGTGTCCACCATATCCACACTTGTCTGCATCCATGTCGAAGGCGCGGGTCCCTTGTCCTCCTCCTCCTGCTGCCTTTGGTGGAAGGAGACGCGACGGAGCGAGATGTGGGAGTCGACGGCGGCGTAGCCGCAACACGCACGTCCGTGGTCGGCGTACTCTAGAGGGTTGATGCGATGCGGGAAGATGGGTGGCGGCGGAGCGCATATAGCACGAGCGGCGCGCGCTGCGGTTGGTGAAGCGATGAGCTCGAACCATGGCGGAAATCGGGCACTTTATATCATGGATTTTGGGGCTTTGGAGAGGGCGTAACGAGCAGCGGTGGGGATCGGGATAGGGTTCACCTTGTTCTTGAGATTCAGGGGCCTACCGACTCCGTGGATGTGGATAGGTCATAGACAGTGGAGGGATATCTGTTGTCCCCTCCGATGCCGACGATCCACCGGGAGTCCACCGCCACGAAGGACATGCCGCGAATGGCGTGGCGCAGGGGGACCATCACCGGCGGTGTCATTGTGCCGCCGGCAATGATGATGGAGTGCGAGTGCTCCTTGTTGCCCTTGTGCTCCACCACAAGGTACACCGGCTTGTCGCCGGCATCTTCCGCTGCGACGCTCTTACGCTTGTGAGACATCTCTCTCTCGTCGGGGCGGCGGACGGCGGCGGGGTTGGAAACCCTTGCTCGCAAATCTTTTCTCGGTTCCTACTCCGAGGGGAGAGAGCTCACGTTGAATCTTGGGCGCTAGCGATCAGACGGGCCGCAAGAACCTTGTGGCAGGCTCGTGCTGGCCAGTAGTCCCATGGGACGTAAAACGGGCTTATAGCTCCTATGCGACGTCTTTACATGGAATTGGAAGGAAAGCGACATCGTTGAAAAGAATAGCTCGCATGCCACGGTTGTGAGGCAGCTAATATCCCAGGGCCACACGGGCCTTAAAACGGTCGTAAGGACACATTTAACTTTGTTCCAAGATTAGGGTTAAGCCAAACCGGTTGGTTGGGATAGCCAGTCAAGCCAGTCAAACCAACCGCTTCCGACCGAGAGCGCGCGTCCTGCGGCGTAGCTTCCCCGGACGGCGGACCTCACCCATCGTTCTTGGCGCCGGCGGCGGCACGGCAATTAATTTAGGCGGCGGCGCTTTCGTTCGACGACGAAGGTGGTGAGTGCCATTTGAAAGCTAATTCCTCTCCCATTCTTCTCAATTCGAGATCTAAGCGTGTCCATTGATGCTAGATTGTGGAGGCGAGGTGTCTTGAAGGCGAGGGGAACGATATGGAGCATGGAGAGGGACTTCTAATCGGTATATCCGTATCTCGCACTTAATTTCTCTAAGGTTGAGCTCTTTGTTCGCTAGCTCACAAAGTGCCCCAAAAACAGGGGAGACGATGTTGCGCCAAACCTTGAATTTCGCATCAATTTCTTTCCTCTAGGGTTGTTTTAGTTGATGGCAGCACAGATCATTGAGAGAGACACGGTTGTTAAATGGGAGGTGGAATTAGAACATGTTGATCCCCAAGAGCTAATAAACATGGGAGCGGAGGCGAAGGAAAATGGTGGAAAAATTGGGGATAGTGTGGTTTGGGGGCGAGCAAGAAGTTTCTTTGTTACGATTTGATGATTGCAAATGTGACTATGTTAGGGTTGAGACAGGGAACATATAGTTGATGAAATCGATGAGAAAGCAGTTGGACAAGCAAAACTGTTACATTTTAGCGAGCTCATTGATTTGAAACTGATTCAAGGGTTGGATATGTGGCCTCGAAGCTGCTCGGATGGTCGAGGATGATTGGCTGCACAAAGGCAAGTAATGCCTATACTTCTTGAGTTGGAAGTGTTATGGTGGAGGATGATGATGCTAATGCACAAGGGAGGCTGCAGATGGTAATGCACAAAGGATTATGCTGTTGATTGGAATTCGGTTGAGATACATGACCGGACTGATTTGGTCATTGCACCAATAGATGACATTGAAATGGCAAAGCTTTTGGCATTCCTATAGATGACAGAGACAAGGAGAAGAAGTGGGATGAAGGCGCAAATGATGGTGACAACCATTTAAGAGATGACGAGGCAGATATAGATCTAGAGTTGTTGGAAAATCTGCAGTTCATGTAGATGATGCACATGATGATGAGCTAGTAACAGTTTATGACAAAGAGGACCCGATTATTGAAGTTGGGAGATTGTTTCCAAGCATGGATGAATTCAGGATGTGTTTGGGACATATGCGTCAAGCGTGAGTTTGCTACCAAGACTATGTGGACGATAAAGAAGTTCTATGCAAAATGCATAGGTTATGATGGTGGTGCCAAGCCTTGCAAGTGGTATATATATGCTACGCCAACTGATGGAAGGACAATAAGAGTGAATCAAATTCCAAAACCTCATACTTGCATTACAAGTTCTCAAACAATTACAAAGATGACAACACAATTATGGGTTGCAGAAAAGATGAAGCCCATTTTAGCCACAACACCAAACATCCGCAAAGAGATGAAAATAGACTTGACGGTACCCCATTAAGCTGAATTATACTACAGTGTGGAAGGCAAAGCAAAGGGCAATGAAAGAGCTATATGGTGATTAGGCAAATACCTTTCGAATGCTTTATAACTTCAAAGCGAGTAGAGAAGAGGTCACTGGCGGTGTTGTGGAGATAGAATCTTGAGGTAACGGTGATGGGAAAGTCTTCTTCTCTAAATTCTTCATGGCTTTAAAGCCTTGCATCGATGGCTTCAAAGTAGGTTGCCGTCCATATTTGAGTATAGACTCATCTTTCTTAATCGGAAAGTGGAATGGTCAACTAGCGACATGCAATGCTTTAGATGGACACAATTGGATGTTCCTGTAGCTATTGGCATGTTTCGATGCGAGGCAGGCATCATGGACATGGTTCATGATGCGATTGAAAAGATGCATAGGGCCAATCTCTCCATTGGCGGTGCACAGATGCATGTAAAGGTTTAGAAAATGCAATGAAGATTGTTTTCCCTCATCTTTGGCAAGAGGAGTGCTTGACCATATGTGGATGAATTTGATCAAAAATTCAGAGGAGATGATTTTGGACGCATGTGGCGAAGCAAGATCTTACACCAGTGCACACATTCATATCACCTTGAGAAGATTAAGGCAGCATGCTCTGAGGAGGATATGGTCAAGTTTTGTACATGGTTGGAAACCTACCATTATCTTTTATGGTACATGTCTGGTTTTAACACTGCCATCAAATGTGATCATATCAACAATAATTTGGTAGAAAGTTTCAACGAAAGTGAAGGAGTTAAAAGACTTGCTGTCCATGACATGGTTGACGATCGGATCATGATCATGAGGTTGTGGGAATTGAGAAGAAGGCTTGGTGATGTTCTTCAAGGAGATAAGCTTCGATGTTGTGCGGCGGTGGTCAAGTGAGGCGAAATCTTGCACATTTGCGTGTTGAGAAATCCTCATTGTGGGGTGTCAAGTCGAGATACAAAAGGCGGCAGAGGCATGTTGTTGACACTCAATTGCATGAATGCACATGCCTTGAGTGGCAACACACTAGGAAGCCTTGTGAGCATGCCATACTTTTCTTGGCCTCCAAACACAAGCTAAATATGCACCCATATTTGCATGAGTATTATTCTGTAGCAAAATTCAAGGCTGCATATGGAACACCAGTTCCAGCACTTACAGATCGATCTCGTGGCTGAAGTGGACATTCAGTTCTCCTTGTGTCCTCCTTTGATGAAAAGAAAGGTTGGCAGCCCAAGCGAGTAGATTCAAGGCTTGGTTTGAGAAAGGTGGGAGCGAAGAAGGAAAGAAAGATGAAAAGAAAGATGCCAAGCCAAAAGGGCCCAAAAAGGTAACAAGAATAGATGCAAACTCATGAAGAACTTGGAAACCTTCTGGCTCTACCAAGCAGAATACTGCTTTGAAAAGCCAAAGTATGTTCATCCAAAATCTATCCCATTTCTTGTTGATGATTTTTCTCCAGCTAACTTGCTTGTTTTCGGAGGAAGCGTGGAGAAAAGGCCCACCTCTTGTTGTTGACGAATTTGGCGATGAAAAGGGCAAGAATCAATGGCCAAAGAAAGAAGAGAACTAACGGATCATGTTTGGTCTTCTTGAGGTGCAATCTGAACTTGTTTTGGAGGATGATGTGCAACTGCGTTGAGGCTTTAGGGCACACCATTTCTGATTTGGAAGCTCTGGTGCAAAATGAGGGGCAAAATGAGCCTGTTGTTGAGGCTCTAGTGCAAAATGAGCCTGTTGTTGAGGCTCTAGTGCAAAATGAGCCTGTTGTTGAGGCTCTGGTGCAAAATGAGCCTGTTGTTGACGCTCTGGTGCAAACTGACCAAGTTGTTGAGGCTCTGGTGCAAACTGACCATGTTGTTGAGGCTCTGGTGCAAAGTGACCATGTTGATGAGGCTCTGGATCATGATCATGAGGTTGTTGAGGAGGTGCAGGAGGTGAAGGAGACTCTTGGACGTGCTGTGGGGAGGCCAGATGGTAATGGTAAGAAAAAGAAGAGCATAAACCTATTGTGTGGTGTGAAACTTGTGAAGGAGAAGAAAAGCGAGGGTAAGAAGAGCCAAAAGAAATAGACATTTGTTATTGTAAACATTTGTTATTGTTGTAAACATTTGACACTTGTTGTTGTAATAATTTGGCACTTGTTGTTGTAAACATTTTTTATTATAATAATTTGTCACTTGTTGATAATTTGGACAAAATTCAAATATGATGGTAAATTTGAATTTCAACAAATGTAGCTATGTCACTTTTCTATGTTTGTATGAGCTTCCAACGTTTTTCTCATATGTACAATACAACTCATCCTCACCCTGATCCCTTTTGTGAAGTACAACTCACCCTCACCCAAAATGGTGTAGAAATGGGCTCCAAAGCTAGGGTAAACCACCCCATTTCTTAGCAAGTTTTTTCGACCATTTCTAAAACCAAGTTTGATATTTTTCCTCAGAACTATGTCACATAACATGACACCATGCGAAGGTTTTGTATTTTTTTGATTTTTTTTGAATTAGTTATGCACATTTGAATGTCTGGTCAAACTTGAAGAGTTTTCATAAATATTCTTAGCTAGGGGCTGAGGCTCACAAAACTAGCATTGGATCTCTGATGAAATAGCATGTTGTGAACCTAAAATGATTTTTACAAAAATCATCGATGGAATCATGTACTTGTAGTTCATATCTTACCCACTTCCAGCCGATTCGGCAGGATTTGTCTTTTTCACCAGGGATGGAATAAAAGGTTTGAGATACTCAAGTTGGGAAATTGTACATTCTAGGTGGTCTAGTATTTTTGAAAAATAGGATGTTACCATTTTGAAACTTCAATTTGGTGGTTGCTTCACAAATCCCCCCCTCTTTCGGCACTCAGAAAATAGAAAATGATTTTTCTGTGCGTCGAAAAGGAAAACTTTGTGCTACAACATTGTTAGTCATCCCATTATAGACATGCATGCCAAATATGGGCACATTATCACAAACTATGCCTTGATTCTAGCCATATCATTGGTCATTTGACCCGAAAGCCAGAAAACCTCGGAGGAGATAGGTCATTTTGTGAAGGGTTTTTTGAAATATGATCAATAGACCAAGTTTGATATTTTTCCTCACAACTATGTCACATAACATGACACCATGCGAAGGTTTTGTATTTTTTTGATTTTTTTTAATTAGTTATGCACATTTGAATGTCTGGTCAAACTTTTTGAAGGGTTTTCATAAATATTCTTAGCTAGGGGCTGAGGCTCACAAAACTAGCATTGGATCTCTGATGAAATAGCATGTTATGAACCTAAAAATGATTTTTACAAAAAATCATCAGCATGGAATCATGTACCTGTAGTTCATATCTTACCCACTTCCAGCCGATTCGGCAGGATTTGTCTTTTTCACCAGGGATGGAATAAAAGGTTTGAGATACTCAAGTTGGGAAATTGTACATTTTAGGTGGTCTAGTATTTTTGAAAAATAGGATGTTACCATTTTGAAACTTCAATTTGGTGGTTGCTTCACAAATCCCCCCCTCTTTCAAGGCACTTTCGAAAATAGAAAATGATTTTTCTGTGCGTCGAAAAGGAAAACTTTGTGCTACAACATTGTTAGTCATCCCATTATAGACATGCATGCCAAATATGGGCACATTATCACAAACTATGCCTTGATTCTAGCCATATCATTGGTCATTTGACCCGAAAGCCAGAAAACCTCGGAGGAGATAGGTCATTTTGTGAAGGGTTTTTTGAAATATGATCAATAGACCAAGTTTGATATTTTTCCTCACAACTATGTCACATAACATGACACCATGCGAAGGTTTTGTATTTTTTTGATTTTTTTGAATTAGTTATGCACATTTGAATGTTTGGTCAAACTTGTGAAACCCGTTATGCATCCTAAACCCGCTAACCCTAAGGCGAATGAGGACCGTAGATCTAACCCTAAGCGCGACCTTGTGGCCGTCCGATCGCGTTTTCTAGAAAGATTCCGCGGGTGGCTCGGGCGATCCGTGGAAGGGCTTGTTCGCAACTTTGATTGGTTGGCGTCTCTTAGAAGGATTTCGTGGCTAGCTCTTGGCGATCCGTGGGATGGATGATTACGGAATCGATTGGTTTCATCGTTTTACGTGCAACAGTGGCATCTGGCGTGGCATGCGAGGGCGGGCTGCACCATGCATGCAGCTGCCCTAAGCGTCATGATTCAGCTATTTTACGTGCAACACGCTGCAGCGTATTTACTCCCTCCGTCGCATTAAATAAGTGTATGTGTAACAACTTTCTTCAGTCAAACTTACTCCCCTCAGGTTCATTGTAATAAATGAGACTTTGCATGATACCACATCTATGTTATTTTGCACTATGGAGTAGTAACTTAGACTAGTAACATATGCATGATACCACATCACCTATGTATAAGGTGAACCTTTGCTATAAGATGGGACCCACACAGCTTATGGAAATGGCTATAAGGCAGGTTATAGTGGGAGTATCATAATATTAGTATCATGCATATAATACTAGTGTATGATACTATGTCTCTAATGCATTGTATCATGTAGTAGTATCATAGTAGTAGTATATTTATTGATTTGTAGAATTTCTATGTAAAATGTGTGTATAAGATTTACTTGCCATTATGATTTCTAGTTTTACACTTTTTGTGGACAAATTTTGGATGCCCAAGTGCATTGGAAAGGTAGAAGTACACTTTTTGTGGACAAATTTTGAAGCCAAACGTACACTTATTTGTGGACAGAGGGAGTATGCATGTCACTATGACCAGCCTAAGAAAAAATATCAAAATCTAAAATATGTAATAAATTTAACGTACAGCGAGGGCGCACGTCACTAAAATATGTGGATAAACATGTCACTATGGCACACTCCATTGACCGTTGGACCGAGCGTGGAATGCGAGGGCGCTGGGCGGGGCGGGCTGCACCATGCCCTGCATGCAGCAGCTGCCCCTAGCGTCGCAGTCTAGCTATTTTGCGTGCAACAACGCTGCCGCATTAATTAAGTGTACGTCGAACAACTTTCTTCAGTCAAACTTACTGCCATCGATTTTTCTTGCGTGTGTAAAAACGAACGAGTTTGTTGCATGCGGTGTGTAAAAACGAACGAGTACCTTTTATTTTTCCCTTTTATTTTTCACTGCCAATGAACAACTACCTTGGACGTTTTTTTCTATCTTTCGCATTAATGCATATGCATGCATGCATGCATGCAGGGGCGGGGGCGGCGGTGCAGGGGTTACAGTACGTCGCATCCTAGCTATTTTTTCTCTCTTTCGCATTGATCACGCCCGCTTCCCACACGCAACGCAGCGCACGCGTCTCGTCTCGGCGTCTGCGCCAACGCGACGCTGGATTCCCACGCCGCCTTTCACGCCCCGCCTTCAATAAATAGGCAAAACGCCTTTGCCTCCTCATCTCATCTTCAACCTCGAGCCCGTCCCTTTGCCTCCTCCCAGCCCCCAAACACTCCGGCGACCATGGCGACCTCCCCCTTCCGCTTCCCTTCCGACAGCGAAGTCAGCGACGAGGACAACCACCCGGACCACAAGCAGTGGTGGGAGCAGGGGGGGGCGCCCACGCGACCCAAGCGTGGCAAGAAGAAGGAGAAGAAGTCCCCGCCCTGCCCCTGGGGAGACCAGGGCCCCATCGTCCACAACCCCGTCCCCAACCTCCCCGGCGACGGCGACCTCCCCTCCGAAGCCTACCGGGCTAAGGCGGCGGAGGAGGAGGCAAAGCAGGAGGCTGCTATCGCCAGGTGGGAGGTGACGCAAGCCCGGCGCGACTTGAAGAAAAGGCGCAGACGGCAGGAGGAGGAGCAACGGGAGGCCAATGGCCGGGCCTTCCGGGAGGAGCAGCGGAAGCGGGACCAGCGGGAGAGGCTGGCGGCGTGGATTGCCGCGAAGGCGGCTGCACCGGCACCGCCTCCACCACCGATGGAGTAGGGTAGCTAGGGTTAGGGTTTAGGGGCTAGCCCAGGGTTTAGGCGGGGCGCCTATTCCCTTCTATATTATTGTACTTTTTTCTTTTTATTGTAATGTTATCGATCCCCCCTATCTAATATAAGCAATGTTATCCCAATATTATCTATCCCCTTGTTTTATTGTAATCTGTGTTTTATTGTATTGTCATTTGTCAAAACACCCAAAACAACAAGTGTATAAAACAAAAGACACAAAAACAAGTTCATATAATACTCGTGCAATATTTATATATTTACAAGTGTATAAAACAAAAGACACAAAACAAGTTCATACAACATGGTTCATTTTCAAATAAGTCATTTACATATTTACATAAGTTAAAGGAGCGCCCAAGTTATGTTAGTTAAATGGATGTCCTTGGACTTCATTTATATATTTACTTTCGCAAAAAAAAAGATTGCGACCTGAGCACGATTATCTGCAGATCCACACGTCCCTATTTAGATTGTAACGTGAGTACCATTTTTTTTGCCCAATCAACATATAGTTACTATTGGGCCTAGATACGTCCATTTTGGCCTGGCTAAGTTATATTTGGGCCTGGCCTCTTTCAATCCTCGTCAATTGTTTTTTATTACTTTTCAACCCCTCCCTCCCTCGCACCACTGCTTACCGATAAAAGGAACAACGTGGCCAGCGAAGAAACACTGATTTGAAAACAGGCAGCTCAAAATTAGCCCGAATTTGTGTTGCATTTTATTCAAGCCAAATACATAGACCATTACATCCATTACAAAGCATCACTCGAACCTTGTCGCCTAATGACTAACGATGAGGAGATAAACTAATCCGAGAAATTACACAAAAATAAAAAACCGCCATCAGATTGTCCCGCTTCTTCAATTCGATGATTTGCCTTAGCTGCTTGTTCATATTCTTCATTTCGGCCTTCACTTCCGCATCCACCGTAGTACCAGCGGAAATGGGGTTGCCACATCCCAATTGCTCCACCACGGACGGGTTTTCGAGCTCCGGGATGCTACCTCCACCCCAATTCGCTCGATGTACTCATCAAGCCACTCAAAATGCCCACATTTTGGCAGTTCTGAAATCGCGAGATGAACCCTAAATCCCAAATTCGATGAAATGCATGAAATTTGAAAGAAAAGCGAGAAATTGGCGCTCGAACACTCAGATCTCACCTTTCCGGCTCGGGCTTGCTCTCACACTTCACAAATTCCGTCCAATGTTGCCGTTCTTGTCGGTGGATGTGACAAGCCGCTTGGGGCTGAACGGCAATCGGGGCACCTCATCGGCACCGCACCATACCGAGGCCATGAGCGGTGGGAGGAAGCTCGACATCTCTCGCCGGCGTTGCCGCCTTGCTCATGGGAGAAAAGCGAAGGGATGAGATCTTTGGAGCGGTGGCGAGTGCTCGGTATGGGACGGATCGGAAAGCGGCTCTCTTCGACCAGGTGGGTCCCATGATATGAGGTGGACATCGGGTGAGTTCCGTGACGTGGAGAGGCATGGGTCCCTCATCATTGACTCGGGTCGTTGACGGTCTCGTGGGGTTAAGTAGAAGTGTCGCACGGGAGCTATTTGCTGTCTCACAACCGTCGCATGCCAGCTATTGTTTGCAACGATGTCGCTTTCCTTCCAATTTCATGTAAAGACGTCGCATAGGAGCTATAAGCCCACGTAAAACTGGTCTGCGCAAACGTTTTTTTTAATAACAAACTAAGAGCTTCTCTAACGGTGCCATGTATAACCACAAACTGAAAAAACATGATACACATACGACTAAACTCGCAAATTGCTGGATTAAATTCTCTGACGCAGAGCACTCGCGGAAAAATTCGACAAAGAACACAAGTCTGATCATTACATAAACTGGCAAATCTGTATTTAATTACATAGCAGCGATCCAAAAACTGCGCGTTACATAACTAGGGTTGGAGCACGGCTGCAACCTAGACCAAAAACGAGCTCCTGCGACGGCGGCAGGAGCTTTAGGACGCGGCGGCACGGCAGCGGGAGCTTCACTCCTCGTAGAGGTCGATGAGGTCGGCCTGGTCGAGCTTGACGACGGTGCTGGCAGTGGTGCGCGCCTCCTCCATCTCCCTGGCGATGCGTGCGTTGACGAGCTCGATGGCCCGGCATAGCTACGCCTGCTCGTAGATGATCTCCGCCTCGCGCGTGAGTTCAGACTTGCGTAACATCAACTCGAATGAGAGGCACTCCTCATCGGAGTCGTTCGTGTAGTCGGGAGTGACGACAATGGCCGCACGCGGAGGGAGGGGTGTCGGGGATATGACCCCAGGTACCCCAAGAGTTAAGCTATAAAGATACTCCAAAAAGGAATAAGTTGTTTAATAAGGAGGTAGGTAGTAGAAGAAAAACACATATGAGATAAAGAAATAGAGAAAAGAACAAATAAAAAGGACAAAGGACGTAACTAGGCCAAATCAGTCTTAATTCGGCCTAGTCATCATTCCTGCCTGACCAAATCTATATTAAACGGGACGAGTTCAGTTACCTCGGCCCACCACGGGCCATCTCCCTACGCTTCCTCCACTCCCGCACCATTCCCGCGTCGTCCTGGACTCCCCGACGTCGCCACGTCCTCCCGCCAAAGCATCAACGCCGCTACCCCGGATCACCACCTCGCGTCGCCAGCCTCTTCCCCCGGGTGGGCTGGCGTGAGCCAAAGCCGGCCCACCATGGGATCGCCCGGTGCCCCTACTTCTCTCCAGACTGACGCGCACCATACGTTGCCCGGGTGGGCCGAGATTATCTTGACTCGGCACAAACCCGGCTCACCATCACCAGCACCCCGCCTGGGCCGAGATTGGTGACCCGGCTAGGACACTGAATAACCCGGCTAGGCCGTGGTTTGATCCGGCTGAGCCTTTCACTTCGCCTGGGCCGAATCAGCAGTCCGCCAGGCCGAATCTGCTGGCCCCAGGCCGAGTTTTATCTCTTGTATTGTCACATGGGCCGAGTTATAACACCCCATATGACCCCTTGTCCATCCCCAAAAGTCGTGTTTACATCAACATTGACACATGATCAAGCCAGGACTAGCCCCACAAGAACCATGGTAGTCTTGGGATGCCCCTGGCTCAGACTGGCACATGACATATGAAATATGCTCTTGGCATCCAAGAAGGTGCTAGGTAATATGCCAGATATCTACAGAGATGCCAAGGCATATGCTGAGCATCTCTAGAAGATGCTGGGAATATGCTGAAGAGATGCCTATCGTGAGGAACAAGTCTTGTCCCCTGGGCTTCCCTTTATAAGGAGCACCAGGGGGGTCGTTCTCGGGGAGGCCCCCTAAGGTCTCCTCTCCTCTCTGCTCGCTAGTAGCTCTCCTTCTTCCTCCTCCACTATCACAGAGAGATCTAGATAGAGGCATAAGAGATACAGGTCAAGGAGCACCATTGTAGCCACAAGTATGGCAAGATTATATGAGATTAGATGCAGGTGAAGAGGTGTATACTGCAGCAGCGCCGCCGTTGTCTTTGGAGTGGACGACGAAGAGGTGATCGCCGATGGGTATGGCCCGGCCAAGGAAAGGCAGGCTCTTGGTATCCACCATATCCCACACTTGTCTGTCCATGTCGAAGGCACATGTCCCCTTGTCCTCCTGCTGCTGCTGCAAGGAGACGGAGACGGAGAGCAGGATGTGGGAGGCACATGTCCACCGCCGCGAAGGACATGCCACGGATGGCGTGGCGCAGGGGGACCATCACAGACGGCGTTCTTGTGCCGCCGGCAATGACGATGGAGTGCGAGGGCTCCTTGTTGCCCTTGTGCTCCACCACAAGGTACACCGGCTTGTCGCCGGCATCTTCCGCTGCGACGCTCTTATGCTTGTGAGACATCTATCTCTCGGCGGGCAGCAGACGGCGGCGGAAACCCTTGCTCGCAAATCTTTTCTCGGTGTCCCTACCAAGGGAGGGGAGAGAACTCACGTTGAATCGTGGGCGTTAGCAATCAGACGACCTGATCAGTTGGGCCGCAAGAAGCCTTGTGATGTAACGGCATGTATGTATATATAGTAGTCTAGTCAGAACGGCGATTCTATCGTGCACGGTATATAACGTGCACGGCCCCACCCCCTCTTTCTCTCTCCTCTGTTTCATGGATTTTGTGCCAGATTTAATCTCTTTCTCTTCGGTATTGTTGTATAATTTAAAACGTTTATAGATTTTGCATAACAAGTCTAATTTAAAAAACCGTTTGTACTTCTGGGTTTCTAATAAAGAGAGCTTCAAAACAAGACTAATATTAAATATATTCTAATAATATTTGTAAATTGACTTTTAAAACTTGATAAAACAATAAAAAATTGTATGAAATATGGTGGTTTTTTTATTGTTAAAACAATCTGTTTCTTTGTATTTCAAAGTTCGTCCATCATAGTTAGAAAATAATTGCCAAATTCCTTCGAGTTCAAACAAAAAAATATAGTAAGGAAAAAAAGAAAACAATAACACTGTCTATTTCATTCGGAATCATGACACTTTATTGTGTTTCAAAATTTAAGTTTTCAATTTTATTAATTTTAGGCTTATTTAAAAGATTTAATCGACATAAATATGCATGTTAAAAAATATTTTTAATTTAATAATTATTTATGACTGTTTTAAATATTGGATGGAGAGTTAAATGAGTGGGAAAGAGTGTCGTGGACTAGTCAGCTCTTGTATTAGACAGCTCCGTATCATATACACCCCCATGCAACAAGCCGTCTTTTTTTTGGTGCCTACAAAAGCCCACGACTGCATTAACTGTCAAAAGAAAAGGTTAGGAGTCCTGAAGAATTTCTCTGGGCCACGATCCCATAACAGACGACGCTCTCATACAACGGGAAAAATAGGCGGCTTTTACGGCAAAAAAATTTCACCCTTTGTTGCATGTACTGAATACGTGTGCGGAGTAGACTAGAATTTTTTTCTCTTGTTATGTGATTGTGTCTCGGTAACAGGACACATAGAGAAGTGGCTATATCTCTCTCTCATGCTGTGACATGCGCAAGACCTAGATACATTGCATTTAGATGACAGGGTGAGCTGAAGACGGGTTCATGCACGTTTTATATCCACTCTCATCTAAAACAACTTATATTTTGAAACCTAAAACAACTTATAAAACAACTTATATTTTGAAACAGAGGGAGTATCAAGAAAATCTCGTCTCCTCTCTCATCTATCAAGAAAATAAACATTGTTCCATCTAATATTTTATAGGAGAGCAAGGAACGAAGGCTTCTCTGTCTAACATTTGCACCCAGCGCATAAGATTGCAAATGGGCTGTTTCTAGGGTTGGTACGTACTTTCGGAAAAGATTATAAATAATCAATCAATATAAGCTAAACCTGTTGAGCAGCTGAAAATCTATACATCTTCCTCGAAAGTGTTCGGTTAACTTGATGAATTTGTTGCAGTAAACTTCGAGGTTTGAGCAACTGAGAACCTTTGCCAGCATGAGCGTGCTTGCTGCATTCTCTTTGGAGATAAGCGTGGCCAGCCAGTTCTCGCACATGGCCTTCATCCTGTCTAGACGGAACCAACACGCAGCAACCAACAATTCTTGCGCTATCGTCACCTCATATTCATCGACGCCAGGGGATAGATCTTCAGTATGAGGCAGTTCGTCGGTTTAGATGAAGTGGAGCATGGCCTTGAATACTGCAGTTGTCGTGTCATTGACCACAATGATGTGGTTATCCTTGTTCGGCACCGCTAGTTCTTTGTATAGGACTTGCGACCGCATGGCCATAAAGAGGCCATGCGCTCGTATTTCACTCTCCTCGACCAAGAATCTCATGTCCGACCCTTGTTCGCTCACCAGCAGCCGATCGAGGTGCGAGATTATGTCACTCGAGGGTGACATCATGGATCTAGGACCACCGGTGGTGGTGCTAGTACTAGCGCCGACCTTTTTCGTGACAAAAACATCGCAATGTATGGTAAGGGAACCATCGTATGCTAGGTGATGTGGATTGACCAATTGCATGGTGACAAACTTTGCATACCCCCAATCTGAATTGGTGGTAAATGTTTTCTCTAACCATTTGATTGAGGGCGACCACCCACTATGGGCATCCATCTTGAAGCGCGCGGTCGCCTTGACACCGGCAGTTCCTGGATGAGTCAATATCTCGATGTATATAGAGACTAGAGAGACATGCCCTTCCACCTTCTCTGATGACGAGGAGGGGTATTACCTTTACCCTCCATTCATAACCGCCAACCTCGAAAGTGCTTGAATAGATTTCTTTGCCAACTCCATGCCTCTTTTGCACGGCCATAAAGTGAGGGATTTTAAACTCATGTGTGCCTTTGACCACCTCCTCTGACGAGTAAAGCCTGGACACGTCGATCTGGTGTTGACGACTGCTGGAGGAGGAAGGAACATAGGGGCCTGGAGTATTGGCCATGCAGAACTTGGCTACTTTTTCGTTGATGTCCAGCGCCTCGTCTTCACTAGTGGAAACAGGGCCTCTAGTCCCGGATCGTAAGGGCCTTTAGTCCTGGTTTTTGAACCGGGACTAGAGGCCCACCACTAGTCCCGGCCCAGTTACCATCCGGGACTAGTGGATGTCCACGTGGCTACCCCTGCGCGCTCGTGGTGCACCCCCACTAGTCCCGGTTGGTGTTAAGGACCAGGACTAGTGGGTCTCTGCAGTGGCAGCATTTTGCCTCTTTTCTCTGCCGCGGCAGAGCATTACCTTGGACTAGTGGTTCTCTGCCGCGGCAGATATTTCATTTTTTATTGTTTTATTTACTTATTTTTCATTTCAACATAGTTTTTGAATATTTCTACGCCACCACATATCGTACACATTCGTGCATATATAAGATGACTTGTATTACGATATCGAGCATACAAATATATACAATTTACATAGTTACATGGAGATCACAAAATCTTGGGACTAGAGCACGTCTGTTCGATTACATGGAGATCAGTAGCGCCTATTCACACTAAATTCTCCAGCATCGTCTAGATCTCTTTGACAATAAATCCAGCCAGCTCCTCCGCAATTGCTAGTACGGGTTGCACTGGTAGTAGTTGATCCCGCATTCTCTCGAACTATATAAAAGAAAAAAGAGATCAATATGAATATCAATCATGATAACAAAATATGATGGCAATAAAATGATGGTGTGAATGCATTGCTTACATTGACTCTATAATCATTGTGTTCGGTGGTAAACGTGCGAATAAACTCGCATACGTAGAATCCATATAGATTCGACCCCTGTGGCTGCCTCGCATACTTTACAAGAATATAATTCAATCAAAATAATAATCTAGCATCATTATTGTATTGAAACTAGAAGTAAAGAGATGCACGGATATATCACGTGCTACTTACCGAGACTGCCCTAAACGTCAACTTCTCACTAAATACACCGATAACCTCGCGCTTGAACCGGATTCAAACCCTGCCTAACAAAGAAAATGAATGAATGAGTTATTCATTACCCGATATCTCAGGAAATCAACCAAAGAGACCGATATAACGCGAAACTTACTTCTGGAGCATGTCCTGCATGCTGCGGAAATCTTCCAGGTTTCTCTTTTATGGGTCCATGACATCAACTCTTCCCTTATCAAGTTGAATGTCTAGCAGAACCCAGTGAAAGCTGCAAACATTTATATATACATCAGTAACTCATCAGTTACACTTATTAGCATCGACTAATTAAAATTGAATGTGTACAACAGAGTAAGACCCTCACCTGAAATTGTAAGGAAACAGTATATGGTCAGAGAAATTTTGCTCCATTAGAAACCTTAGAATGTTTTCCTCCGTCTCCCCGGGGTTATCCGTTAGCGTGGTTATATGCACTTTATCTGGGTCAATGAACCCAATATTTTAGATTCTTTTTCTTTTACATTCTAGGATCTTCATTCTGCATAATAAGGATAATTACATGTTCTAAACTAAACAACTGAAAAACTGAACATGTAGATAATGAATTCAACAACTTACAGACAATAGAAGCTAAGGATGGATTTGTCCAAGGCATCGAGATGGTATAACTGGAATAGTTCTGAAAACTCAATATGTACCTCTTCGGGTCTGAAGTAGTACTCAGGTGGGACTTTGGCTACGATCATTAATCTCCCCTGCTTCGTGACCGCCGAGTACCATTGATGGATATTCCGCATTTGTGTTGGCAGTTCTCTCAGACTCTCTTTGCTGACCAAATCCTCACCTACAACATATTTAGGGGCTATTGACATCTTGGGTAGAAGGTCGAGTTGGGGGCCTAACAGTTCATCAAGACTAATTTCCATGATGGCCGCCAACTCCGCAGTTATTGACATATCTACTGGCTGTTGTGCGAGGAGTGGAACATTTTGTGAAACCACCTTGAGGGGTGCGATCGCTTGTTTTGCCTGTTGTCCGAGAAGGGGAACGTCTGATTTTTTAATGATTGCAGTTTTGGTCCCGCTTGCACCTGTGCTTGCTGATTTTTTACCGCTTGCACTTGATTTGCTCTTCGCCACTTCTTTCTGAAGTGTGCGTAGATAGTCATATAGCTTATGGTGCAACTCATATTGCTATTTTGTGTTCAGAAAATCAAGTGCATATGCCTTTTGCTTCTCGGTGTATACCGGAGCGGGGTCGGGTTTCTTCTTCTCAAAATGTGCCGCCACTTCGGCCTTTACTATCGCTGCAGATTCCGCATCAGTACGATCGTAAGGTCTGACGGGAAGATTCTTATGAGGCACTGTTGGGAGGGGTGACATTTTCCATTTTGGGCTGCCGCGTCCTTTAGTACTCACTGACGAAGCACGCTTCCGCTTATTGTCCTTAGCGGGCGGCTAAGACTGCTGAGCCTGCGGTGGAGATTGAGATGGACTCGGGATGTGGTGGTCGTAGTCATCATGGGGTGGGATTCTTGGAGGTGATGGAGGTGGAGGTGAAGGAGACCTGCGACAACTCGGAGGCAGTAGTGTTATCCTTGGGGCCGAGTCTGGAAACTGTATGTTGTTCTTGTCCCATAGAATGATCCCACCAAGTACTTCTCCGAGTGTGATCTCACCTTCAGGTCCAGGGATGTCAAGATCCATTGACTCCCACTCCTTTACGATTTGATCCACCCTGACTTTAGCATAGCCAGGTGGAATCTCACGGCCATGCCAATGTGCGTCAGGCGGACAAGGCAAAGCCAATCCAACCGCCACCTTCACAAATACGTTCTTCAATTTATTATGGAGCTCACAAGGTATATGCTCCTTAATTCCATCCACGGGGTAGCCGGGACCGCCATCTGTATCGGATGCATCGTTAGACAGGACCTCCGATTCATCCACACTGCTTCTCCGCTGAGATGCGTTGGCGGTAATATCGAGTGGAGGATCTTGCAAGCATGCTATTCCTCTAAGTTCGTCGATCTGCTGCTGCTGCCACTACTAGGAAAACGGCTATAGGTAATCAGCACATCCGTGGCTCACATGGTTGAAGTGCCCCACGGCTAAAACAGGCGTGGCTCACCTGTGGGCAGTGCCCTACTAATAACTAGAACAACCGTGGCGCACATGACCATAGTGCGCCACAGATGTGTGTGGGCCAGGGCCCTGTTGGCCACACGCCAAACTTCTGTAGCGCACTACAGTCATGTGCGCCACGGTTGTTAGGGTCATCTGTGGCGCACGTGTGCATGGTGCGCTACGACTAAGCGCATGCCCACCTCTGCTCTGAAACGGCCACAAACTTCTGTGGCGCACTCCGCCTAGTGCGCCACAGGGACTAGGAGCATCTGTGGCGCACTCCGCCTAGTGCGCCACAGAAGTTTGTACTCCCTGTGGCGCACTGGGGCCGTGTGCGCCACGGATGTTTCGATTCTTTTAGGACAGCACTTTATGTGCACATGTGTGCCCACACATCCACCACCCACACTTCACTTTCCCCTTCTTCTTCCTCCTTAGATCTAGTCGGGATCTTCTCCTTCCCACCTCAATTTCTCCATACATTCACCATTTTTAGCATGTAAAACTTGCTTTGGATGTTACATAAGTAATAGAGGAGGTCTCCGGTCTCTCATCTATCCGTCTCCGGTCGACGCGCGCACCTCTCCTTTCCATCTTTCTCGCGATCGGTCTCTCATCTCGGTAAGTTGTCCATGTAAGGATGTGTTCATGTGTATATGGATGATGCATGTGCTCATATGTATGTAGATGATCGATGCTCATGATGTGTGTATGTGTGGAGAGGATCGATGGTCATATGTGTGTGTATATGGAGAGTATCGATGATGCTCATGTGTGTATGGATCGAACTAGTTGCCTTTTGTTTTGCCAAAATGTTGATTCATTTCCATTTTGGCAAGACTTTGGCATTTCGCAAAGGTCCTAATTTTAGGATAGGTCATGCCGAAATTTTCTATCGACCATTGCATGCATGCATTCATTATGTGGTTCTAATAGACTTCAAAATTGTACCGTGTACATCGTGCAGGCAAAAATGGTCCGCATAATGAGCGAAGGCATTGTGGCTAGATTTTTGAAATGTGCGACGGCCGACATGATACGAAATAACAAGACAGATATAAGATGTCCGTGCAGAAGATGCAAACTCAACTGGGTGATCGACCCAGATTCCGGGAATCTGCAGGCGCACCTGCTCCGCCATGGTTTCATGGATGGATACACTCGTTGGATAAGCGATGACGTAGATGATGGAGACGGTGAAGAAGGTGGCCAACATGACGATGATCGTCATCACGGCGAACGGGCGAGATGATGAAGAGTCTCCGAGATGGTGAAGGTGCGACCGGGATGATGATGATCTAGATGCCGAGGAGCGACGACGATGGAACAACGTCGCCGGTGCGGGACCCTTATGTGCAAGAGCTGCTTCTCAAGCACGAGTAACGCCAGGCTGCCGCTAGAGAAAGCCAAGCTTGCAACTTGAGAAAGACGCGGTTACTCCATTGTATGAAGGATGCAGGCCGATGATACCCGGTTGAATGTAACGCTCAAGGCTATGGAGATGAAGGCAAAGCACAAATTGAGCGACGCAAGCTTCGACGATATGATGGCATTCTGGCACGATCGTCTCCCGGAGGGGAACACATGTCCAACTAGTATCGAGGATGCCAAGAAAATCGTCTGTCCTCTCGATCTACTGCACGTTAGATATCACGTATGCATCAACGATTGCATCATTTATCGGGGCGAGGACACGGAGAAAACCACATGTCCGGTGTGCGGCGTGAGTCGATACAAGAAAGGGAAGAAAGCACCTCAAAAAGTGGTATGGTACTTTCCTATCACCTCTCGTCTGCAGCGCTATTTCGCGGACCCTAAGGAAGCGAAGCTCATGCGATGTCATGCGGAAAGGAAGAAGCCAGGAGATGATGATGACCCCGAAAAGGATGAGCTGCTGACGCACCCTTCGATGCTAGCGAGCTGGAAAGCATTGGACCTCGAATTCCTAATTCGTGGAGATTCGAGGAACATCGGGCTTGGTGCGAGCACCGATGGACTCAATCCGTTCGGTAGCGAGCAGCACGCACGCACTTGGCCTGTTTGTATGGATGTACAACCTCCTCCATGGTTGTGCATGAAGAAGAAGTACATACAAATGAGTATGCTAATTCAAGGGCGAAACAACCTGGTACCGACATCAATGTATCTCGGGCTGTTGAAAGAGGAGCTAGCCACGTTATGGAAATCGGAGCCAATACTTACGACGCCGTCGCACAAGATTATTTCACTATGATAGCCGCGTTGGTCACTACGGTGCAAGACTATCCAGTTGCGGTATATCTCGGGCAGGTTATCCAAGGATTCTACGCATGCGTTAGGTGCATGGATAACACAAGCTATCTCCAACTAGAGAAAGATCCGGGTCATCGAAAACCGTGTTCATGGCGCACCGGAGGTTTCGGCAAGAATGATCCATGGAAGCGTGGAGACCTGTTCGATGGCAAATCGAGACCCGAGGAATCCCGAGCGAGGAGAAGTGAAGAAGTGGAAGAGTTGCTGAAAAAATGGAAAGATTGTCCTAAGCCTGGAAAGAAGCGAAAGAGGCAGCAACAAGACAAGCCGCTGATGAAGGTATGGAAAACAAGGTCTGTTTTCTGGGAGTTGCCATACTGGAAGTTTCTCCGCACGCCTCATAGCCTCGACATCATGCATATCACGCAAACGTGCGAGAGTCCGTCGCCACCATAATCAACATGCCGATATAGGACGAAAGATGGTCCAAAGCAAGGCACGACTGATATGCTTGGGTATCCGGAAGGAGCTTCACGGAGGACGCACTACTCGATGATCGTGAAGATGACGATGATCATGAGTCGGAGACGACACAAGGTCGTCGGAAGGGTAAAAGTTCAAGAAGAACGAATATTACGCCTCCTTCTTGCTTCACTCTAAGCCAGGATGAGATCAAACAGTTTTCAAGTGCCTTCTAGGAGTCAAATTTCCTTACGGCCACGCGGCAAGATAAGCAGATACCTAGACGAGGCGGCAGAGGTTGATGGCATGAAGTCTCACGACTGTGCCGTGCTAATGACGCAGGTACTTCCGGTCGCACTAAGAGGGATAATGGACGAGCACGTCCGTGAAACGTTATTTGGCCTATGCAAGTTTTTCGACGTCATCTCTAGGAAGTCGATTGGCTTGAATCAGCTCGGAAGGCTACAGGAGGAGATAGTGGTGATACTATGTGAGCTTGAGGTCTACTTCCCACCCGCATTCTTCGACATTATGGTGCATCTGCTGGTCCATGTCGTGGAGGACATCGTACAACTCGGGCCGATGTTTCTCCGCAGCATGATGGCGTTCGAAAGGATGAACGGACACATCAAAGGATACTCGCAGGTCCCGGCCCAGATGGAAGCATAGCCAAGGGCTTTCGGCGAAGAGTGCATCTCTTTACGCAATTAATTATGACATCGAGAACCCGCCGGTCTTCCCGTCAGTACACCTTGGCAAGCTCGACGGATCTGGTCACCGAGAGGGTCGTCGACATCGCATGCGACTTGATTTTCGACGCCAGACTTTGATCGAGCAAACCTCGTCGGCGCTACAGCATTTAGAACTGGTCGATCCTTGGTGCATGCACAAAAGGTTAATCGAGAAGAAGCATGGACTGGGGCATACAGAGGACGAGGGAGAAATAATCAAAGAGCACAACTCAGATTTCACGCGTTGGTTTAGGCAGACGCCTTGATAATCCCAGCTTCGCATTCTTCCGACACGGAAAAGATCATATTCACCTTGTCGCAGGGACCGATGCAAAACCTGGTGACCTATCGGTATGATATCAACGGCTACACATTCTACACGGAGGAAAAGGACAACAAGTGTGATTATCGAACTCAGCGTAACGTCGGAATTCTACACGATGACAACGTGAAGGAAAGATTCTACGGAAGAATCGAGGAGATCCGGGAGCTCGACTCTGGGAGAAAAGGTGCCGATGTTCCGTCGGATGGGCAAAGAGCGTCGAAGAGAAAACCGGTATTTCACAACCATGGTTATACCCGGCAGCCAAATCCAAGGTCACGGTGCAAACGTGGCGAAAAATGAACCGTGGGTACTGGCTACCAAAGTGGACCATTGTTTTTTCATTACCGACCCGACAAAGCCTAGCCGTGTTGTCGTGAGGAGAGGAAAAAGGAACATCATCGGAATGGATGGAGTCGCCAATGAGCAAGACTTGACCAAGACGCGATCCAAAGATTGAAGATGACGACTACGATGCAGCAACATACATCACAAGAAGAAAAGGACAACCCTACCCAAAAAGGTAGCCCGTTCGAAAGAAGAAACATTAAAGTGCCGGGCTAAATTATTCAACCGCGACAAAGAAGGGAAAAAGATTGTAAACGCTAGCTCAAAAAATATTGTAAACGTGGTCGAAAAAGATTGTAATATTCATGGACAAATTATTATGAAATTTAGTTATACTTTGAATAATATTTGTAACACTTTTATGACATATATCACTACTTTTTGGCATTTTGGAATATTTAAAAGTATTTTAAAACAAAACAAAACTTGTATGGCATAAATCACCACTTTTGGACATTTTTGGAACATTTAAAAGTATTTTTAAAATAAAAATAAAAGTGGAGCACCAGGATTCAACACAGGTGCTCATAGTTTAGAATAGAGCTAAGGGGCGTAACCGGTGGGCTATGACAAGATTAGTGCTAACAGAAGGGGTGGCCGCCCTCTTATCTGGCAGTCCAACACACATAGGCGTAGCGCACCCTGGCCAAGTGCTCTACGGTTATCCGTAGCGCACTTGGCCAGGGTGCGCTACGCCTATGTGTGTTGGACGCTAGTCAACCGCTCCATCTCACAGACACCACACGCACACCGCGAAGCCGCGCCGCTGCATCTCACAGACACCACACGCACACAGACCGCCACCGCCGCCGCCACCGCCGCGCTGTGCTGCGCTCTCGAGGAGGAGGAGGAGGCGCCAGCGCTCGAGGAGGAGGAGGCCCACGCTTGTGGAGGAGGAGGCCGCCCGCTTGTGGAGGAGGAGGATCGCCGCCTGCCGCTCGCCCGTCGTCCGCCCGTCATAGGTAGCCCCTCCCCTGTCTCTCCCTCTCTCCCTCCCCTGTCTCTCCCTCTCTCCCTCTCTCCCCCTCTATCTCCCCGATGGGGGTCTGCCTCTGAACCAAGCCAGATTGCTAGATTGCTAGGCCAATCTGGGTAGGCTACTGGTAGGCTAAGCACAGCAGTCATGTGAGCGTAGGAATGACATGTAGACTGAAACAGGCCATGGTTAGGGTTCAGTAGGCCTCGCTCCCAAATTTGAGATGTGTGCAGGCCATGGTTAGGGTTCAGCAGGCCATGTTTATCCTCTAGATGTGTGCTGTTCCCAAATTTGAGATAAAACTCTAGAATTTTACTAAAGAAGATGCAGAAAATGGCTTGCTTGGAGTAATAAATTTTGAGTTGAGGAATACAGATTCTTGGTCATGAAGCTGTACACACGTTTGAAACAAAAACAGTTGGTTTGTGTGTTCTCACATTCTTTGTCATGCAGCTTTGCCAATTATAGGTGGACCCCAGTCTTATTGTTTGATTAGATATTTTCTGAATTTGAGTTGAGGAATACAGATATGTTCCTCTGTTTCTGCATGCCAAGGCAGCAGTACCAAGGCAGATATGTTCCTCTGTTTCTGCATGCCAAGGCAGCAGGACCAACTTTGGCTCACTTTAAAAACATGGGATTTGGGTTTCCAACAATTTCCTACTTTGATCCTAGGAGGAAAAGAACTGAATTAGCATATGCATAGTAGTAGTTTCCTGCTTTGATCCTAACATTTCTGAATTCCAACCAAAACCGTGCTTGCAATTTTCATTCTGAATCTTGCAATTTTCATTCTGAATCTGCCATGGTTGCATGACCTTTGTCCTCAAGTAAATTTTGCATCTTATCTAAATTTATCAAATAACCAAAATAGGTTGCTGTCAAGAATTAGCAGTAGGTTAGTTTATCTAAATTTTGCATCTTATGTAAATTTTGCATGACTTTTGTCCTCAAGTTAGCAGTAGGTTAGTTTTTTTAGGTTTAGTTAGCTGCTATCAAGAATTAGGTTACTATTAGCAAGCAGTAGGTTGTGTAGTTGCTGTCAAGAAATAGATTGTGTAGTTGCTGTTAGCAAGCAGTAGGTTTCAGAGGATTAGGATTAGGAAATTTAAATGTTTTCAAAGTTACCAGCAAGAAGATAGTGCACAAAATAGAAAATAAGGAGCAACTGGTAGTACAATAGAACAAGAACAAAACCTGGTGATAGTAGTAGCAATAACAAACTGTGACAAGATCAATAGATCATAAATAAAATCAGCAGCACTATACTTGCCGTCATATACTTGCTGTCATATAATCCATACTTGCTATCATATACTTGTTGTCATATTTGTTGTCATACTTGCTGTCATATACTTGCTGTCATACTTGTTGTCAATGACAGTTGATATAATCTGTGGTGATATAATTGTAGCACTTGAAATTGTGCTTGTGCTTGTATATGAAGAACTTTATTATGTGTGTATGCAGGTTCTTGTATGAAATGAGTCCCGATTTTTGCCGGAATGTTGATTAACTTCCGTTTCGGCAGAAATCGGGCAGTCTAGTTTAAGAAAATTAGCAAAGGTCATGCCGGATTTTTCCGCATTTAACCAATTATTTGTTTTTATTAGTGCAAAGATGTGTGACAACGACGAGGCTGGATGTTCTAAGCGCATCAGCGCTGAAGGAGAACTCAGACCTCCGAATAAACAATTGACATTCTGGGAGGCGGCCCAGCGTCTAGAAGACGATGAAGAATACCATCCTTCGGAGAGCGAGGATGATGAGATGGAAGACGCGGAGGAAGAAGCCGAAGGAACGGCGGACGATGAAACCACTGATGGCGGCGAGGGCATAGGGAGTGGTAGCAACCCTCCTAAGAAGAAGAAGAAGCCGAGGACCGGGCGCCAACACGGCCGCACGGTCGGGAGGAAATTACCGGTGAGCCCATCAGGGGTTCCTTTGGATCCCGCCCTTGTCGTCAAAGGGTACGGTGGGCAAGTGGCGGCGATCACCCGGACAACCATCTCGATCAACACCGAGAATCTCCGGCATAAAGATAATGGCCACTTGCGCACACTCCTCTTCGAGAAGCTGCACGCCAGATACAAGTTCCCCGCTAAGTATCAGAACACAAATTATCATGGGAACGAAGTAAACAAATCCGCCCAAGAAGGTCAAGTTCGGCACCAGCTTCGTGCGTAAGAAGGTCAAGTTCGGCAGGCACGTCTTCAACCACGTAACAGAGTTCCCCTGCGTGAAGCAGCCGGAAAACAGTAAGAAGGAAGCCTACTATGCACTCCATCACATGAGGGCGTTCCTACTTGACCAGCAGAATTCTACGCTGCCAGATCATCTCAAACAGTGGGCCGAAGCAAAGGCCAAGATCAATGATTCGGATATTAGACAAGAGATGTATCGCATCCAGCAGCAGTTTGGGGCAATCATCTTTCGTGATGTCATGACTTCGGGGGGGATCTTCTACGGAGGAAATATCCCGAATAACCGTGACATAGAAGATCGCCTAGAGATGCAGGGTGACTATAGGAAGTTCATGACGAGACAGGGCGTCCTCCCGTTCCTTAAGCCGAGCCAGAAGGCTTGATGTTGGCCTAGTTGTAGTTGCAAACTATAGATGACCTTTGTGTGTGTGTGTGGACGACAAGTGTACTTATCTTATTAGGTTTATGAATCACCACTTACTTATTTTGCTTATTATTATTATATATCAATCAATGCTTGGTTTTTTTGCTTACTCTTTGGTTTTTTTGCTTACTCTTTGGTTCTCGGACGACAAGTGTGAGTTATTTTTGTCGTTTTCGAGAATATGCCGATGATTGAAATGTCGTGGCACAATATATATGTGAATGTGCTATGACGGGATTGACCTTGTGATATGCACAAGTCCGTGAATTGTGCATCCTACTTGACGGTCCGTCATAAGCAATTCGTGTCCAACGACCTAGCTAGTTATATATGAGGCATGCTTTTCGAGTTATTTTTGTCTTTTCTAGAATATGCCGATGATTGAAATGTCGTGGCACAATATATATGTGAATGTGCTATGACGGGATTGTCGACCTTGTGATATGCACAAGTCCGTGAATTGTGCATCCTACTTGGCCGGTCCGTCATAAGCAATTTCGTGTCCAACGACCTAGCTAGTTATATATGAGGCATGATTTTGAGTTATTTTGTCTTTTTCGAGAATATGCCGATGATTGAAATGTCGTGGCACAATATATATGTGAATGTGCTATGACGGGATTGTTAGCCTTGTGATATGCACAAGTCCGTGAATTGTGCATCCTACTTGGCTAATGTCCATCATAAGTAATTCTGTGTCCAACGACCTAGCTAGTTATATATGAGGCATGCTTTTCGAGTTATTTTTGTCTTTTCGAGAATATGCCGATGATTGAAATGTCGTGGCACAATATATGTGAATGTGCTATGACGGGATTGTTAGCCTTGTGATATGCACAAGTCCCGGAATTGTGCATCCTACTTGGCTAGCAGTCCCGTCATAAGCAATTCCTGTGTCCAACGACCTAGCTAGTTATATATGAGGCATGCTTTTCGAGTTATTTTTGTCTTTTTCGAGAATATGCCGATGATTGAAATGTCGTGGCACAATATATATGTGAATGTGCTATGACGGGATTGTTAGCCTTGTGATATGCACAAGTCCAGGAATTGTGCATCCTACTTGGCTAACAGTCCCGTCATAAGCAATTCCTGTGTCCAACGACCTAGCTAGTTATATATGAGGCATGCTTTTTGAGTTTGCTCTTTTTGATTTAAGAGTACTTTCTATAAGTGTATCTTCATATGCGACTTTAATTATACATGTTTTTTCAATCACCGGTTAGTTATTATTGTCAACTTGTAGATGACGTGGTACGTCGTGTACAAGGGACGGGTTCCCGGAGTCTACGATGATTGGGAAGACTACCGGAGACAGGTGCACCGTTTGACAATAGCTACAAAGGTACAACACTATGGCGGAGGCGGAAGATAGATACACGCTATCTAGCGGGAGTTAGGACAAGGAACCGGATGAAGACCTACACCTTCGTGGCGGTGATCATGCTTATCTTCTTTGGTTATTTATCCGTGTTTGTGTCTAGCTAGCTAGTTTAGATGTCTAGGCGAGCTTGAGCTCTAACTTGTTCGATCGTCACATGTATTCGCATGTCACCAACTACTACTTTGTAACATGATCAAAACAATGTAACTTGGACTATGTATTCATGTATGAGACTTATCTATATGTATTTGTTTCAATCTTGTTTTTCATATCAGTATTTATATATATAATTGTATATCTTGTATCGTGTGTGTATATCTGCTGTAATATTGTATATAATCGTATTGCATATAATCTGGCTTGGAAATTAAAAAAACAAAAAATACATCTGTGGCGCACATGTTCTACCTTCGTGGCACTACACCTAAAGCGCACCATGGATGTTTAGTGGCGCCTTGGGTAGTGCGCCCGAAGATCAAGGTAGCGCACACGCCAAACACGTGGCGCACTGGGTGCGCCACGCCTATCTACACAACCGTGGCGCACTAGGCAGTGCGCCACGGCTGAGAGATAGCCGTAGCGCAAGGCCCGTGGCGCACTACAGGTGCGCCACGGATGGGCCTTTTAGGTGCGCCACAGACGACCATTTTCCTAGTAGTGTGCTTGTCAAGTCTTGCTAGCAGCTAGTTGAACTTGTCTGCCTCCTCATCCTCCTGTCGTTGCTTTTCTCTTGCTCGGCTTCTATAGGTACCTTGGTCCTTACGAAACCTAGTCTCCCACGTGAAACTCCCGTCAAGGCCTCAGACTCATCCTGTATGTTCGCGATTCCCGAGGACCAAGGTCAGCAAGTCTTTCTCTCTATCGGGATGAAACAGTTTTATTCCATTTTTAATATCTTTCACCACTTTTATCCATGTACTCCTGGGTACCTTTATCCCGTCACTGCAAACAAGGTCCCCTGTAAGTTCGTCATATGTACTCCCATGCCCAAGGAACCAATTTCTTGCCCTTAAATCCCATTCTTCGCGAATTGGTTCTGGAATGATCCCTTTATCATGAAGCTCTTTCTCTTTTGCATCCCACTTAGGCATGGCTGTTGGAGATATGCCCTAGAGGCAATAATAAAAGTGGTTATTATTATATCTTTGTGTTTATGATAAATGTTTACATTCATGCTATAATAGTATTAACCGGAAACATTAATACTTGTGTGATTTGTAAACTAAATTAGAGTCCCTGGTAAAGCCTCTTTATAATACTAGCTTGTTGGTTAATAGATGATCATGGTTTCTCGATCATGAACATTGAGATGTTATTAACAACGAGATCATATCATTAGGAGAATGGTGTGATGGACATACTCCTATAGACAAGCGTAGCATAAAGATCAAGTCATTTCAATAGTTCGTTTCCTATAAGCTTTCTGATACATAGTAACCTAATTCCTTTGACCATGAGATCATGCTAATCACCATCACCGGAAGGATGCTTTGATGACATCAAACACCATACCATAACTGGGTGGCTATAAAGGTGGCATTGAGTGTTCGGAAAGTATGGGTTGAGGCACATGGATCAAGAGTGGGATTTGTCCATCCATATGACAGATAGATATACTCTGGGCCCTCTCGGTGGAATGTCATCCAATTAGCTTGCAAGCATGTGACTGGCTCACAAGGGATCACATATCACGGGAACGAGAAAATAGTACTTATCAGTAACGAGGTTGAACTAGGTATGCAGAGATACCGACGATCAAAACCTCGGATAAGTAAACTATCGTGAGACAAAGGGAAATTGGTATCGTATGTAAGTGGTTCATTAGATCGCAAAGTAATCGTAAAAATATGTGGGAGCCATATGAATTTCCAGATTCCTCTACTGGTTATTGATCGGAGAAGTGTCTCGGTCATGTCCGCATAATTCACGAACCGTAGGAAGACACACTTTAGGATTCGATGTTGTTTAGTAGATATAGAATGTTAGTAGGGATACTGAATGTTGTTTGGAGTCTCGGATGGGATCCGGGATATAACGAGGAGATCCGGAATGGTCCGTAGAATAAGATTCATATAAGGAAAGTCCGATTCCGGAGTTCGGGAAACATTCCGATGTTTTCATCGGAGAGGTTCTAGAAGGTTCACCGTCCGGAAGGAGAATGGTCCATGAATGTGTCATGGGTAAATGGAATGGTTAGATCATATCCTAGGTCACTTGGTGTGGTCATTTGTGAGAGAGAATTAAAGCTCTAAATTGAAAGTCAAACGAGAGGTTTAAAAAGTCAAACTGGAACAATGGTTTCCTAGTGGAAGAAGGAAAGAGTCCTTCCAACTTGGGTTTGGAAGTGGATTCAAACTCGCCCCTCCCAAGGCTGCCCCCCTCTCATAAATAGAGGGGGAGGGCTGCCCCAAAGCACCAAGCCCTAGCCCCTCTGCTCGTGCGCCGCAGACGCTGCCGCCGCCGCCGGTTCATCGCCGCCGCCACCGACACCTCCTCCTCCCGGTCTTCTAAACCCTAGATCACCGGGAAAACCCTAATTCCACCATAACTCGCACCGGCTTAGGCGAAGCCCTGCGGGATCCTCCCTCTACTTTTGACACCACGCCGTCGTGCTGTCGGAATCGCGAGGGGAGAACTACAACCTCCGCTGCCTGCTGGAACAAGGGAGAGTAAGGTCTTCATCGAGTACCGAACGTGTGACCGACTGCGGAAGCTCTACCGGAACGCAGCGCCGAAAGGATCGTCTACGCGATCTTGAGATCGGCAAGTGTACGACTACATCATCCACGAGAATCTGCTCTCGTTAACCGCTTTGGAATCTTCGAGGGTGAGTGCTTCGATCGATTTGTTGCTACAATCTAGTAGATAGATTGTTTGTGTGCATGCGGTACAATTTTTTTGTTTTCCATGCTACGAACCCCTACAATGGCAACCGCGTAGCTCCCTGGCCCCATGTTATAGTGATATTTCTTCTTCGCAAAATTTATTTTGTTTTTTAGACTTTTCCTCTGCAACTCCTGACCCCCTATACTCCACAAATGCATCCCAGTAAGGCTGCTGCTTCGCTAGATAGCCTTCGAATAATGGGGTTTTCTTGTCCTTCTGATACTGTTGCCATAATGACTTCTTCCAGTTCTTGAATAGTTCGGCCATCTTCTGCCAATGAACAACATGTCCTTCAAGGTGGAGGAAGACCCGTGCAGATTCTTAACCGAGAATAATTTTGTTAAGGAAATACTATTTCCTTACAACTTCAAGTGAGTGTTTATATCTTGTATACATTTTATTTCTGCTTACTCGATGAGCTATGCATGTATGCTTATGTAAACGTCCGCAGATTCCACTGGATCTTGCTAAACATTCAAATTGACAAGTCCCTAGTTGAAGTCCATGACTCATTAAGTTGGGACCAAGAGAAGTGGAGCGACATAAAAGCAATGCTCCATAAGTAATTTCAATCATTATCGCATTATATCGGCCTCTTTCATTCATTTCCTGATATCAAGTAACTAATAACTCCTTTGTTCATTTTCTTTGAGCAGCGGCGTGTGTTGGACACAGTTCGAGAAAAAATATACAGTCCATTCAAAGAGGAGCTAACTTATAAAATGGTGAAGAGTTTACAGCTGCCGGAAGAACCGAACTCATTTATGTGGATATATACTATATGTGCAGTACACATCGAGTGACCAAATGAGTGGAAAGTTGACTCACATTATATTTATGGTTTGCGGGAGAAACTAGAGCCAGACCAACGCATAAGAGCAATTCAAGAGGAGCTGGCGGGATTTATGATGAAGGAAGTCCTTGATGTACATGGAGAGCATTATGCGGATGACGTGGAACTCGAATTGTCTTAGTGATCTCCATGTAGCTGATATGATATGTATATATTCATCAATGACCATGTAATTTCAAAACATTTCTTCCTTTTGATATATATATCATCAATATATGTTTGCAAGGGATTGATTAATTATATAGATGCATCCACGTGTACTATGTATGTACTAGCGTAGAATATGTGTACTTAAATATATATTTGAAATTATAGTAAAACACAAAACGAAAAAGGAACGAAATGGCCAAAAAAAAAGGAAATACACAATCTACGCATGGCAGAGAAACACTAATTCTGCCGCGAAGAAACACTAATTCTGCCGCGGCAGGAAGCCGTATAGTCTCGGGTGGTGTTACAGCCCGGAACTAGAGGTTTTCCGCCCCCGTGGCGCTGAAACAGCCACGTGGCTGTTATCAGCCGCGTGCTGTAGCGAGCCGGGACTAGAGGAGGGGGGCCTCTAGTCCCGTTTTTGCAGTCCCGGGCCCAAACCCGGGACTAAGCCAGTTGCGGCCCGGGACTGGAGGCCCTTTTTCCACCAGTGGTGGCTCGGGCCGTCCGGTGCGGTCCATTAATCCCGGCCCCAGCCACAGCCGGGACTAATGGCCTGGACGAAAGACCTGTTTTCTACTAGTGCTCCGCCATGCCGCCGCCGATCTGCGCGCCGCTGCCCCTGTGCTAGCCCTGCCGGCACGCACCTACAAGGCCAAGCCGAGGCGTGCGCCGGCGAGGATGAGTCACCGGCTCGCCGGACACCACCGGTACCATCGCACGGACATGGACGTCGCCGGCGTACGATGATCCATACAGCGGTGTTTTTTTTTTCCGTTCGTGTGCAGGTTGTACTAGTACCGCTTTAATTTTGTTGAGTTATACGGGGTTTTCTATATATTATTTATATTATATATGTACTAATTACGAAGGAGTATAAGCGATCTGAGCCGTACTTATGTTTTGAGGTTATACGAGTTTATACGAGTTTAGGTGAAAGGGGTTGTGCCGGATCAGATGCCCGGTAAAAAATAGCGGAACAACTTTCCTTGAGCTCCCTGTAGTCCTCCGTCGCCCTCACGGTGGCGTACACATCAGGGTCGGATGCCATGTATTGGACGCAGAAGGCCTCCAGTGACTGGCAGCTTGGCCTGCCATGCACTGCCATCAACGTTGGCATGATAGACTAGACCCCGCACTCACACTTTCAGACAGTATGTTCTCGCACATGAGCTTGAGGCCTCCGATATCGTACCGATCCGCCGCCACACGAGAAGCTCGAGTGCCATAGCCGTCATGTCGCTTGGTTTCGTAGGCGGCAGCTCGTCGGTGTATAGATGAAGTGAAGCATGGTCCTGAAAGTGGAAGCGGCCATGTCCTTGACGTGCAGGGTTTTATCCGTGTTGTTGTGCCACCGGAATTCCGCGGCGAAGACGGCCGACGGCATGGCGAGTACCACCCTGTCAGCCTGGATATGATCCTCCTCCACCACGAAGGTCACATCCGGCTGCATGGAGCGCCTCCGCCGTCGCTCCAACTCCGTTTCCGGCTGTCCTCCTTCCCCCTCCCCCTCTTCTTGTTGATAATGAAAAAGCCTGCCAAGATCCTTGGTGATTGTCGGCGGCGGGACGACGGAGATCTGGTCCGGGGTTCTGTCAGAGTTCTCCTGGAGCACATCCACGTCACAGCAGAGGTAGAAGCAACCGTGCTCGTCAACGAAGCGCTCCTACGAGCTCCCATCATCCTGGTCATCCCAGGAACGGTACTCGTGGCAGTCGGGGAGCGACAGCTCCCAGGTCCTGCAAGTAGCCATGGCGGCGGCCGAAGGAGTAGGCCAAGTGGGGAAGACGTGCGCGTCGTTGCTCCGCCACTCGGCCCACGGGCGGCCCTGGACTTCGCCCGGGTGCTCGATCCTGAGGGTGGCCATGGCGACCACGTCCGTGGCTGTGGCGGCGTGGGTGCGCAGCAGCTCGAGGGTGACGGAGGAGAGCCGGTGGTGGTCGTCGCCGAAGACGCAGGAGACGGCCCACAGGTGGCCGCCCGCCTCGAAGTCTAGGGACTTGATGGCCATTCGCTTGCTATAGCCGCGGATCCGCAGCTGGTGCATGCCGCATGCGTCGACGCCGTTGCCATCAGCAGCTTGAGCGTGCCGTCGACCAGCAGCCGCGCCGCGTGCGTCGGCGTCGGCGCCGTCGCCGTCTTGGTCCGCGTCCCCATCATATCAAACCGATGAACCGGCCGGCCGCCGGCCAGCTAGTTGCTTGGTCGATCCTGTTAGATAATCAAGTGTCCTGCAGACCGAGTAGGTGTAGGTGTCCAGGTACTATATATATACGTATTATACTAGGTTTAGCTACCGAGTCGGTTGTATATTAGACCCCCTGGTGCATAATAATAATTCTGTAGCCGGGGTCAAACCACCGAACCAGACCACCCCTGGCTCCAGCAAACCTGATGGGCCGAACCGACCCACATAATTTTCTTTTCTTTTTTACATCGACAGTTTCTATCGTCGTGGGGTGCTGGGATCGGTTCGGTTCTGGAATCGATGGGCGGAGCAGCGAGCGAGCGGCTTCAGCTGGAATTCCGGCCGGAGGTCGGCTAGGGCTGCCGCTAGGGATTGGGGCGAGCGGCGCTGTCGTGATCGGCGGGTCGTTTCTGCTTCAGTTCCTAGACTCTGCACCGTGGTGAGCGGAAGGCGACCTCGAGCGCCGCTGCAGGTGGATCCAGCATGCCTGCTAGGCACCTTGGCGCCTCTGCAGACCGTCAAGCGGCAGGTGGCCTCGGTGGCATGTGGCGCTGCTGGTGACGCTGTCCTTGGCAATAGCAGGTCGATTTGTTAATGTGTCACTACCTTTTCTGATTTTCTAATGTTGTTTTCTTGAGATCTGGTTGCTGGGATCTACACTAACGAATTTCTGCTATAAGATTGGGCCTAAAAATGTCACTTTGCAGAGGTTAGCTTCAGCAGTGGAAGCTGCAGACAAGGACCCCCGTGCCGTTTCATGGCCCAGCTGTGCATTGCTCTGACTGCAAGGTTTATTCCACCCTACGAATTATTTATTTGTGCCTAATTAGTAGTATTTGACTGCTGTCCATGCTTGACGGGTAGATTGAAGTATTCTTTGTCGAATAGTGATTTGCATTTAGGCATTTATTATGAAAGTGCGGATTAGAGCAAATAAGATGAATATGCTATCAGAATTTAATAATGTATAAGAGGAAACTCACCTGCCTAAAATCGAGATTCAGATCAAAGAAGCATGATGTAGCCATTGATGGTTGCATTGTCTTTCAATGAAATTTCCAGTTGGTGTCGATATCCTTGTAACAATAGTTAGAATCTGTATTCATAATCTCTCCTTCTGGAAAAGGTCTCTGCTTCAAGTGTTTCTGCAGTTAGAGATGTTATGTTACCGTGTTCAGTTTTGAAGTACTTGATGCAATCAAACTTCAGTGTTCTAATAGCAATTTACATCTGTCTGTTCTGCGCACACTACATCGGCATCATGGTGAGCAGCGGACATCTTCATCCCTGCTGTAATTTGTAGGTTGTTTCATGGCGGTCAGAGTATCCTTCTGTGATTCGATGTAAGATATATGGTGCATGCGTGTTTCTTTTAGGTGTACTTTTTTGTGTTCAGAACTAGCAAGGAGGATAGATATTCCATGATTCTCTTCAACGCAGAAAGGAATCGTTAACCGAACCCCCAGGCCTCTTTCCGGTCATCTCATCTGCTAGTTAGAGACACTGATTCGGGTCTAATCCAGATTGTCGAGGCACGGTTCAAAGCTTAATAGGAAACCAGATGATTCTTCTCAGCTGGATGTGAAGGTCCGCTGCCCCTCTGATAACTCCATGGCCACTAGGTTCATGTTTAAGGTATAGTTCTGACGACAAGTTTAACTGTGTGGCTGCAAAGTTGTCTTATTCATCACTTTCAAGGCTCCAACTAGTACTACAAGATCTTTAAAATTCGTCTGTTAATCGTGTCAGGGAGCTGATATATTGCAGCCCATTTTTGTGTTGGCCTAGTGTGGCCTGAGGTGACCTCAAGTCTGAATTGAGTAGTTCAGGCCTTGTTACTATTTTCATTTGGGGTTTTATGGTCCAATATTTATTCAGGTTACTCCAAACTGAAGTTTATTTTAGAATCCAAGTTCAGCGTTATTTATAATGCAATTTAGCTCCATTTCTGACTTTCTTCTTCAGGATTCAGCTTGTTTGGGAGGTATGCATTTTACAGGTTCACTTATAAGCATTTGACTAATTTATTGCTAAACCTTCACTTTTTATTATGGCTTCGTTTTATTTTTTTATGATGGAAACAAGGTTATGACTAGGTATGAAGCTTTTCATTTAAAAATAAAAGAAAAACTTGGTTCACCTTCTGCATGTAGCCATGGAACAACTTCTTATGTCCTTTAGGGAATGAACTGTTTATTTTTTATCCTACCGGAGCTTACCAATTTAGCATCTGTCTTGGCAAATTTTTGAAACAAACATAATTTTCTATTTAGTGCCCAACCTTTGGTTCTAGGTGGGAGATCCATATCATCACTTTTGCTTACGGTTCACATTCATTTTTAATCTATTTTCCTGTCTTTCGGAGCTACTGATTCAAATATGATTAATTTCTTCATCCTGGCTATTTACCACCATATGACTGTCATGGACATTTATTTATTTACTCCATTCGGTATTGATTCATCTGCATTATCCATTAATTGCATTCCCATTCTACTATTTGGCCATTTCTATTTTGTCACTCTGGCAATACTTCTGGAATTTTGCTTCGCCGCAAGAGAAAATGGTGCACTGAGATGCACATACGTTCGGAATGTGCCACGTGCAAATGCATTAGTTTTTGCAAATTTGAAAATTCTGGCCTGGGCCGTTAGATTATGTTCATAAGGCCAGTAACCCACTTCACCGCCTACTTGGTTAAAACAACCCTATCACATCTACCCCTTTCCCTGTCATCCACCAGTTTGCATCTCTCTCATCACCCTCTCTACTCACCTACAGATCCAGCGTGTGTTCGTGCTGCCGGCAAGGGAACCGGTTTGTTTCAGCTCGTGCATGTGCGAATTGGCGAGGTGCAGGCCGACGGGCTCCGTATTCACTTCCATCAATTGTTTCTCCTAAAATTGCACTCGATCCATAATGAACACTGATATTTGTTGTTTTAGGGTATACGGTGGGCAAAAAGCCTGCCTGAACCATTTTTTATTTTTAAGCAGTAGCAGAGAGTACAAAAATAAGAAGAAAGAAAGTTACAACCGGGCTAGATATAGCTATCTAAACCAAAGGCATAACCGTATAAGCTGACTTAACAAGCTGCAAACTATACAGTGGCCGCTAAATTGGCGAACATGACACTCCAATTAAGTAGTAGAGATTTTTAGATTGCATTATTACATCGGTGAGACCATGCGATATTTGTTACTGCTGCTTTTCTTTATTTGATTGATAAATAATGAGTACAAGCACTTGTCCAGATTTGTGCCGCAAAAAGCTGGACACTGGTTCCAATTTTCTTCCTTGTTTTGTGTGAATGCTTAGGTAGAAATTATCATTAGTTTCTTGATTCTTATCCTAATTTTTTTGCCATTTCCAGGATGGCTGGTGATGTTTTTTTGAGGGCAACGCATACTCTTTATTGATCCATAATCAAAATGTCATTACAAAGTGCCTCACGGGTACACTCCGGGGCAGCACCACACCACACAGAATTAACAGAAGAACACCCGCTAGCTAATTGATGTGCAGCAACATTAAGCACGCGAAGAACATGGCAAAAAACACATGAGGTAAACCCCACAGAGCTAGCTTTGATATCTTCAATGACTGTGTCAACAAGGAAACGATCAGTCACGGGAGAAATATTGTGATGTTGAATTGTCCTGCTCCTGCATACACAGTGAAATGTAGAGATCACCGCATGTTGTGGTCTTCAGCATTGTGCTGCCTAGTAGGATAGAAATGCAATCTCGAAGGGTTGTGTAATTGAAGTGATGTAACTAAATTTTTTGCACCGACTTATGTAATGTATTACATGTTTACATATTAATTCTTTTATTTGCACTACACGAGGCTATGCCTGAAATACCTTGACACATGTGTGCATAGCGACATACAATATAAGATTTTTTTAGGCTATTTTAGCCTACCAAAACATCTTATGTTATGTAACAGATTTAGTGGAGTGCTTTATTGGCATGGTTCTCTTACTTTGTTTACTCAGGCCGTACTTGTCAATCTTACATTGTGTACTCGGGCCATTCTTGTAGTTGCCTCATTGAAAAATTTACATTATTATGATGTAATATTTTCTACTTTCTCCAATTACAGATTGCTTACATGAGTGGTTGGCCTAAATTTCTTGGTCTTGCTATGAGTAGAAATATAATTGATCTTCCTTGTTTCTTGCGTTCGTTAGCAGCTGTAGGTTTATTTTTCTTAATTACATGGATGCTCTCTAATCAGTCATCGAGACACACGGGTTGGCTTGGTTTGTTTTCTTATGTGCCATGCAAGACCTCTTACGTTGCAGGTAAGGAATCTTCGAAAGAAAAGAGTCTGGGGGATACACGAGCCTGCAACCAGCCTGGTCACAGACCGAGCATGCATGCCTTGCACGCACTGCAACCAGCTTGGTCGCGGACCGAGCATGCGACATACTTTTTTTAATCGCACGCACGGATGGAACGTGGACACCCGGTTGGGTGGAGTGCGTGACATATTTTTTTTACATCGCCTTGCCAGTGCGGGTGGATCGTGGTGCGTACGACGCAGGCTGGTGCGGTGGGGTGCAGAATAATATTTTGCACCCAGGGAGTCAAATAGTGCAGAATATATATATATATATATAGAATAGTTATTCTACACCCAGGGTGGCGCTATTTGAGCAATACTGAATATATATATATATATATATATATATATATATATATATATATATATATATATATATATATATATATATATATGCGTGTATCCTGACCCGTAAACACCACCGTGAGTTGAGCAATACAAGAAAGAAAGCAAGACTCGGCAAGAGCCTTTGGCGATCAAAGTTGTTTTGCGTGTGCGTGCGTGAGTATACTAGTTAGATCAAAAGAATTAATCGGCTAGCAGTACGTGCATCTCGGTGGAATTTATCGGGTACGTGTGTGTCGTCTCGTCGAAACTTCCTCGTCGGTGTCGTCGGAAAGTACTCGGCGGCAGAGGCTGTGCTAACAATTGGTATCAGAGCCTCGTGAAGGATCTCCTAGTAACAGGAGATCATGACGAAGGAGATGAGCGAGTATTCTGGTACGGCTACGGGTGCACCGGTGTCGATGCAGTATCCACGGTATAGCCGCAACAACTACACGGTCTGGGCGGTCCAGATGGAGTGGGCGTTAGAAGGCGCCCGGACTACGGGAGGTTTGTCGATCCGGCGACGAGTTCAAGAAGGCGTGTCGTACCACCTAGACCGACTAGCACTCATGGCCATATGCTCGGTGGTGCCAACGGATCTGATGCAACACCTGATCTCGAAGAAATCCGCAAAGGAGGTGTGGGATACGCTCAAGACGCTAAATCTTGGGCACGGCGGCGTCTGGCGAGGCGCAAACCTTGCGAAATGCGAGAATCGGAGATGGGAGAAGATGAGACGCTAGACGCCTTTGCTTCAAGGGTCGCTACACTGGTCAATGGGATTCGCGGACTCGGCGAGAAGCTGGATGATATCTCTATTGTGAGGCGTTTCTTCCGCGTGGCGCCGACGCGTTACTCACCCGTTGTCTCGGCGATCGAGCAATGCGTTGATCTCAAGACTCTCACGATGGATGATCTAGTTGGACGGTTCAAGGCACACGGCGAACGGATGAAGATCACCTATGGCGACGCGAAAGTGGATGAGCATCTCATGCTTATGGCTCGAGCGTTGTTCGCCAAGGATAAGAAGGGCGATAAAGCATCCTGCAGCGGGGTGATAGAGAAGATTCTCACCGGTGAAAAAGTATATCGCGAGGGAGGACGGACAAGCCTCCGCCGCGGAGGAAGTTTGACATCAAGAAAGTAAGATGTCATAAGTGCGGCGAGCTCGGTCACTTCAATAAGGATTGCAAGAAATCGTCAAAGGAGAGGGCTCTCATCGCCCTGGAAGGAGATGATGATGGACCGATGATGCTGATGCTCGAAGTAACTGAGCTGAAGGACGAGGAGGATCCTCCATCACGAATGCGGAGATTGTGGCGCAAGTGGATCACGATCTACCGTGTGTGGATCACGAGCAACGGAGTGCCCCGTTTCTGCGTGAAGCCACGTTTGAGGCAAGTGAAGCTTCAAAATCTGATCATGGCGATCTATGCGTTGGAATTTTACCTGCAACTCCGTCCGGCAATAAGTTCTTCATGCTTGTGGTGGATGATCATAGTAAATACATGTGGATTGTGTTTCTGAAAAGTAAGTATCAAGCACAACAAGCATTCGAGAAGATCAAGGAAGCCGAAGAGGTTAAGGTGGAGGCGAAGATAAGAGCCGTACGCATTGATCAGGAGGTTGAGCTGCATCAAACTGTGTTGACCATGGCACGGAGGATGATGAAGAGTAAAGGTTTGCTAGGAAACTTCTGGGGTGAGGCAGTCAATACGGCTGTGTATTTGCTGAACATGGAGCCAACTGAGAGTGGAGTTGGTATGACTCCGTATGAAGGATGGTACGGAAGGAAGCCCTCGGTTGATCATATTCACACTTTTGGATGCGTCACACATGTGGCGGAGACGAGGACTCCAATGATCATGACAGGATATGAAGGCTCGAAGAAGTACCGTTTGTGCAATCATTATACCAATAAGGTGGTTTTCATAGACGACGTAGTCTTTGAGGAAGAGAAATCATGGAATTGGGGCTCCAAGGAACCGGAATATTCATCTTTTCACATCATGTGGAATCTTGAGTATGAAAAAAATATGGATCAACCAAGCTTATCTTTATCAGCAAATTTGGACCCAAAAGAGATTGAATGCCTAGGGGAAGCTTCAGGCGTGGACACCAGACCAGAAGCACTAGGGATACTTTCAGAAGAAAACGTGTCCGGAGAAAAGGCTAGTCCGTGGTCAGAAAAAATAGAGCTAGAAGGTATTGTCTTTAGCTCATCATCTGCTAGTACAGGAGGTGATGATCCACGTGAAGAGCTTGGGGCAAAGGAGCGTCCAGAAGTGCAAGGGCCATGTGATGTGGTGGCAAGTCAAAAAATTGTCTCAGAAATAGACATGTAGGATACGCTGCATGTAGAGCCGTTGGCTCCAGGAGCTCTACGTAGAGGCACACAAGGTTCAGAAACAAGCGTGTTGTCGGACACAGAAGAGTATGTCGTGCCGACTCTGATAGAACTGGAGACAAGGAAACTACGACCGACACGAGCACACATGCGAGACGTGCTGGACTACTATCCGAAGAAAGAATTTTGTACGGTAAATTATCTGGTGAAGATGGAGTACGAAAATCAATGTTTGTTCATCAAGGAACTAGTGAAGACTGAAGGCACGTTCATGGACGATATCGACAAGGAGGATGCGGAAAAGAAAGACGCGGACGAGGAGGGTCGATGTGAAGCCATGGAGAAGCCGATAAAAACGAAGTCGGTGACATGGGTGCTGAGAAAGGAAGCGACGAAAGTAATATTGTGGATGACGCCCGCAAGGAGTAGCTGGCGCATTTGGCACCCAGGTCGGTATAAAGAAGCACATCGTGATTAGGGGTGATTGTTAGATAATCACATGTCCTACACGTATTGGAATTGCAGTCCGAGTAGGTGTATGTGTCCAAGTACTATACGTATATATATTAGACTATGTTTAGCTACCGAGTCGGTTGTCTAGTCTTGGCATATATATATGCGTGTATCCTGGCCTGTAAACACCACCGTGAGTTGAGCAATACAAGAAAGAAAGCAAGGCTCGACAAGAGCCTTTGGCGATTAAAGTTGTTTAGCGTGTGCGTGCGTGAGTATACTAGTTAGATCAAAAAAAATATCGGCTAGCAATACATGCCGTGCATCTCGGCGGAATTTATCGGGTACGTGTGTGTCGTCTCGGAACTTCCTCGTCGGTGTCGTCGGAAAGTATTCGTGGCGGGGGCTAATGCAGATCCATCGTCGAACGATGATCACGACGAGTGGACGAGCTATCCAATAATATACGGGTGTATAGTACAGGCTATATAATGGAACGAAATTGATCGGTATCCTTATCGATCGGGCTCGGACTATCGCCTCTGCAGCTAACATATATGGACCAGTTTAGCGTGTGCCCGGCCGATGAATTAATGTCCCGAGCACTTCACATCGCAAAGTTTTTTTTCCCTTTGACCAAATGAAAATGAAGAGAAATTCAAATCGACAAGCTCACGTGGTCCAACTCTTCCAGATGAATGCAAATAGAATGTCGACATGCAATTAATTCTTTTTTGAGAAATTTCAAACACGATAACTTTTGAACCTCGCATCGAAATTATGATCCGTTTTCATTTTTGATACCCTTGCGACGAGATCTTCAAAACTAGATGTTGTTTGCCTATGTTTCGACAAAATTTTCTAATAAGCAACGTTTATGCACGACAAAGCAACTTTTGTACATGACAAAGCAACTTTTGTGCACGAGACAAATTCACGATAAAAACAACTTTGGTGTCCAGCGAAGCAACTTTGTTGTCCGACATAGCAAATTTGTTGCAGACTGGGCAACTTTGGTGCCCGGGGAAGCAACTTTGGTAATGACTAGGCAACTTTTGTATGCGGCAAAACAACTTTGGTGTCGACGAAGTAATTAGTGTCTGACATAGCAACTTTGGTGTCGACCAAACAACTTTGGCATGTGGCAAAGCAAATTTAGTGCGCAAAAAATGATGCCTTCATCGGATGCCCTACTGAGCAACTTTGGTGCCTGATGAGGCAACTTCATGTAGGGGTTAGTAGCATGGAAAACAAAAAATTTCTACCGCATGAACACACAATCAGGATCTAATCTATGATCAAGCCAAGATCTATCTACTAGATCGGTGCAACAAGTTGATAGAGTACTAACCCTCGAAGATCCAAAGCGGTTAACGAGAGCAGATTCTCGTGGGTGATGTAGCCGTTCACTTGCCGATCTCAAGATCGCGTAGACGATCCTTCCGACGCCGCGTTCCGGCAGCGCTCCCGCAGTCGGTCACACGTACGGTACTCGATGAAGACCTTCCTCTCCCTTGTTCCAGCAGGCAGCGGAGGTTGTAGCTCTCTCCTCGTGATTCCGGCAGCACGACGGCGTGGTGTCGGAAGTAGAGGGGAGATCCCGCAGGGCTTCGCCTAAGACGGAGCGAGTATGGTGGAGTAGAGGAAGCCCTGGAGATCTAGGGTTTATAGGGCCGAGGTTTAGAGGTAGCTAGCAACTAGATTTTAGCTAGTCGGTAGCGGTTTAGAGGAAATCTAGATTGCTCGAAACTAGAGAGGGGGGGCAACCTAGGGTTTCTTGGGCGCCTAGGGAAAGGGGGATACCTTGGGGTGTGCCTCTACCCCTCCTTATATAGGTGGGGGCGTCCAAGGGTGTTCCCAACCCAAACCCTCTCTAACTCAGAAACCCTCCCTAACTCGGAAACCATGTTGGGATTTTACTTTTTCAAACTGCTTTTTTTGACTTTCAAATTAGAGTTTGATTTCTCTCTTCCAAGTGTCCAGCCAAGTGACCTAGGACATGCTGCAACCATTACACTTTGTCATGACACATCCATGTACCCTTCCCCTTCCGGATCGGTGAACCTTCTAGACCATTCTAGAACATTCCGATGAAAACACCGGAATCATTCCCGAACTCCGAAATTGGACTTTCCTTATATGAATCTTATTCTCCGGACCATTCCGGATCTCCTCGTGATATCCTGGATCCCATCCGGGACTCCGAACAACATTCGGTCTCTTTACTCACATTCCATATCTACTAAACAACATCGAATCCTTAAGTGTGTCTCCCTACGGTTCGTGAATTATGCAGACATGATCGAGACTCCTCTCCGATCAATAACCAATACAGGAATCTGGAAATTCATATGGCTCCCACATATTTCTACGATTACTTCGTGATCGAACGGACCATTTACATACGATACCAATTTCCCTTTGTCTCACGATACTTTACTTATCCAAGGTTTGATCGTCGGTATCTCTGCATACCTAGTTCAACCTCGTTACCAATAAGTAATCATTTCTCGTTCCCGTGATATGTGATCCCTTGTGAGCCCGTCACATGCTTGCAAGCTAATTGGATGACATTCCACCGAGAGGGCCCAGAGTATATTTATCCGTCATATGGATGGACAAATCTCAATCTTGATCCATGTGCCTAAACACATACTTTCCGAACACTCAATGCCACCTTTATAGCCACCCAGTTACGGTGTGGTGTTTGATGTCATCAAAGCATCCTTCCGGTAATGGTGATTAGCATGATCTCATGGTCGAAGGAATTAGGTTACTATGTATCAGAAAGCTTATAGCAAGTGAACTATATAAAATGACTTGATCTTTATGCTATGCTTAACTATAGGAGTATGTCCATCACATCATTCTCCTAATGATATGACCCTGTTGTTAATAACATCTCTATGTTCATGATCAAGAAACCATGATCATACATTAACCAACAAGCTAGTTTAACAAGAGGCTTTACTAGGGACTCTTTTATGTTTACAAATCACACAAGTATTAATATTTCCGGTTAATACAATTATAGCATGGTATATAAACATTTATCATAAGCATGAATATATGATAATAACCACTTTATTATTGCCCCTTGGGCATATCTCCAACAGTCTCCCACTTGCACTAGAGTCAATAATCTAGTTTCAAACCTTTGTGCATTCAACACCTATGGCTTTCCGCTGTTGTATTTATACGATTGCTAGTGGTCAACTGATCTCCGGATCTGACACTTTCAGGTCTGTGTGTAATTTCATGTATTTGCGTCTCTACGCATCACTCATTCTCTAATTAGATGGCTTTGTATAAATTTGGTCCTTTGGTGAGACCTTTAGTTCCTTCGGATTAAAACATGTTGATAATATCACTACTAGGAAAACGGCTATAGGTAATCAGCACATCCGTGGCTCACATGGTTGAAGTGCCCCACGGCTAAAACAGGCGTGGCTCACCTGTGGGCAGTGCCCTACTAATAACTAGAACAACCGTGGCGCACATGACTATAGTGCGCCACAGATGTGTGTGGGCCAGGGCCCTGTTGGCCACACGCCAAACATCTGTAGCGCACTATAGTCATGTGCGCCATGGTTGTTAGGGTCATCTGTGGCGCACGTGTGCCTGGTGCGCTACGCCTAAGCGCATGCCCCCCTCTGCTCTGAAACGGCCACAAACTTCTGTGGCGCACTCCGCCTAGTGCGCCACATGGACTAGGAGCATCTGTGGCGCACTCGGCCTAGTGCGCCACAGAAGTTTGTACTCCCTGTGGCGCACTGGGGCCGTGTGCGCCACGGATGTGTCGATTCTTTTAGGACAGCACTTTATGTGCACATGTGTGCCCACACATCCACCACCCACACTTCACTTTCCCCTTCTTCTTCCTCCTTAGATCTAGTCGGAATCTTCTCCTTCCCACCTCAATTTCTCCATACATTCACCATTTTTAGCATGTAAAACTTGCTTTGGATGTTACATAAGTAATAGAGGAGGTCTCCGGTCTCTCATCTATCCGTCTCCGGTCGACGCGCGCACCTCTCCTTTCCATCTTTCTCGATCGGTCTCTCATCTCGTAAGTTGTCCATGTAAGGATGTGTTCATGTGTATATGGATGATGCATGTGCTCATATGTATGTAGATGATCGATGCTCATGATGTGTGTATGTGTGGAGAGGATCGATGGTCATATGTGTGTGTATATGGAGAGTATCGATGATGCTCATGCATGTGTGTATGGAGAGGATAATGATATGTTCATGTGTGTATGGATCGGTCTCTCTCTCTCTTGTGTTTGTATGTGAACAAGTTGCCATTTGTTTTGCCAAAATGTTGATTCATTTCCATTTTGGCAAGACTTTAACATTCGCAAAGGTCCTAATTTTAGGATAGGTCATGCGAAATTTTCTATCGACCATTGCATGCATGCATTCATTATGTGGTTCTAATAGACTTCAAAATTGTACCGTGTACATCGTGCGAAAAAAATGGTCCGCATAATGAGCGAAGGCATTGTGGCTAGATTTTTGAAATGTGCGGCCGACATGATACGAAATAACAAGACAGATATAAGATGTCCGTGCGAAGATGCAAACTCAATCTGGTGATCGACCCAGTTCCGGAATCTGCGGCGCATCTGCTCCGCCATGATTTCATGGATGGATACACTCGTTGGATAAGCGATGGCGTAGATGATGGAGACGGTGAAGAAGGTGGCCAACATGGCGATGATCATCATCACGGCGAGCAGGCGAGATGATGAAGAGGCTCTGGAGATGGTGAAGGTGCGGGCATCGGGATGATGATGATCTAGATGCCGGAGGAAGCGGCGGCGATGGAACAACGTCGTCTGGGTGCGGGACCCTTATGTGCAAGAGCTGCTTCTCAAGCGGGCAGTAACGCCAGGGCTGCCGCTAGAGAGAAAGCCAAGCTTGCAACTTGAGAAAGACGCGGTTACTCCATTGTATGAAGGATGCAGGCCCGATGATACCGGTTGAATGTAACGCTCAAGGCTATGGAGATGAAGGCAAAGCACAAATTGAGCGGCAAGCTTGACGATATGATGGCATTCGGCACGATCGTCTCCGGAGAACACATGTCCAACTAGTATCGAGGATGCCAAGAAAATCGTCATCCTCTCGATCTACCGCACGTTAGATATCACGTATGCATCAACGATTGCATCATTTATCGGGCGAGGACGGAGAAAACCACATGTCGGTGTGCGGCGTGAGTCGATACAAGAAAGGTAAGAAAGCACCTCGAAAAGTGGTATGGTACTTTCCTATCACCCTCGTCTGCGGCTATTTCGCGGACCCTAAGGCGAAGCTCATGCGATGGCATGCGGAAAGGAAGAAGCCGGAGATGATGATGACCCGAAAAGGATGAGCTGGCGCGCACCCTTCGGATGCTAGCCGGTGGAAAGCATTGGACCTCGAATTCGAATTCGGTGGAGATTCGAGGAACATCGGGCTCGGTGCGAGCACCGATGGACTCAATCCGTTCGGTAGCGAGGCGACGCACATCACTTGGCCTGTGTTTGTATGGATGTACAACCTCCCTCCATGGTTGTGCATGAAGAAGAAGTACATACAAATGAGTATGCTAATTCAAGGGCCGAAACAACCTGGTACCGACATCAATCTGTATCTCGGGCTGTTGAAAGAGGAGCTAGCCACGTTATGGGAATCTGGAGCCAATACTTACGACGCCGTCGCACAAGATTATTTCACTATGAGAGCCGCGTTGGTCACTACGGTGCAAGACTATCCAGGTTGCGGGTATATCTCGGGGCAGGTTATCCAAGGATTCTACGCATGCGTTAGGTGCATGGATAACACAAGCTATCTCCAACTAGAAAGATCCGGGGTCATCGAAAACCGTGTTCATGGCGCCGGAGGTGGCTCGGCAAGAATGATCCATGGAGAAAAGCGTGGAGACCTGTTCGATGGCAAATCGAGACCGAGGAATCCCGAGCGTAGGAGCAGCGAAGAAGTGGAAGAGTTCTGAAAACTGGAAAGATTGTCCTAAGCACGGAAGAAGTGAAAGAGGCAGCAACAAGACAAGCCGATGAAGGTAAGGAAAACAAGGTCATTTTACGGGGTTGCCATCTTGGAAGTTTCTCCATACGCCTCATAGCCTCGACATCATGCATATGACGAAAAGCGTGTGCGAGAGTCTGGTCGCCACCATAATAAACATGCCAGATAGGACGAAAGATGGTACGAAAGCAAGGCACGACCTGATATGCTTGGGTATCCGGAAGGAGCTTCACGGAGGGCCTTTTACTCGATGATCGGAAGATGGCGATGATCATGAGTCGGAGACGACACAAGGTCGTCGGAAGGGTAAAAGTTCAAGAAGAACGAATATTACGCCCTCCTTCTTGCTTCACTCTAAGCCGGATGAGATCAAACAGTTTTCAAGTGCCTTCTAGGAGTCAAATTTCCTTACGGCCACGGGCAAGATAAGAAGATACCTAGGCAGTGGCGAGGTTGATGGCATGAAGTCTCACGGTATGCCGTGCTAATGACGCAGTATTCCGGTCGCACTAAGAGGGATAATGGACGAGCACGTCAGTGAAGCGTTATTTGGCCTATGCAAGTTTTTGACGTCATCTCTAGGAAGTCGATTGGCTTGAATCGGCTCGGAAGGCTGAGGAGGAGATCGTGGTGATACTATGTGAGCTTGAGGTCTACTTCCCACCGCATTCTTCGACATTATGGTGCATCTGCTGGTCCATGTCGTGGAGGACATCGTACAACTCGGGCGATGTTTCTCCGCAGCATGATGGCGTTCGAAAGGATGAACGGACACATCAAAGGATACGTTACAGGTCCCGTCGGATGGAAGCATAGCCAAGGGCTTTACGGCGAAGAGTGCATCTCTTTACGCACGAATTATCTAGACATCGAGAACCACGTCGGTCTTCCGTCAGACACCTTGGCAAGCTCGGCGGATCTGGTCACCGAGAGGGTCGTCGCATCTTGCACGGACTTGATTTTCGACGAGACTTTGATCGAGCAAACCTCGTCGCTACAGCATTTAGAACTGGTCGATCCTTGGTACGAAGCACAAAAGGTTAATCGAGAAGAAATGCGATGGCGGGGCATCGAGAGGGCGAGGAGAAATAATCAAAGAGCACAACTCAGATTTCACGTGTTGGTTTAGGGCGCTCCTTGATAATCCCCGCTCGCATTCTTGACACGGAAAGATCATATTCACCTTGTCGCGAGGACCGATGCAAAACCTGGTGACCTATCGGTATGATATCAACGGCTACACATTCTACACGGAGGAAAAGGACAACAAGTGTGATTATCGAACTCGGCGTAGCGTTGGAATTCTACACCGATGACAACGTGAAGGAAAGATTCTGGAAGAATCGAGGAGATCCGGGAGCTCGACTACTATGGAGAAAAGGTGCCGATGTTCCGTGTCGGATGGGCAAAGAGCGTCGAAAGAAGACCGGTATTTCACAACCATGGTTATACAAGCAGCCAAATCCAAGGCCACGGTGCAAGCGTGGCGCGAAAAATGAACCGTGGGTCGGCTACCAAAGTGGACCAATGTTTTTCATTACCGACCCGACAAAGCCTACCGTGTTGTCGTGAGGAGAGGAAAAGAAACATCATCGGAATGGATGGAGTCGCCAGCGAGCAAGACTTGACCGATCTGACGATCAAAGATTGAAGATGGCGACTACGATGCGACAACATACATCACAAGAAGAAAAGGACAACCCTACCCAAAAGGTAGCCCGTTCGAAAGAAGAAACATTAAAGTGCCGGGGCTAAATTATTCAACCGCGACAAAGAAGGGAAAAAAGATTGTAAAACGCTAGCTCAAAAAATATTGTAAACGCGTGGTCAAAAAAGATTGTAATATTCATGAACAAAGTATTATGAAATTTAGTTATACTTTAAATCATATTTTTGGGCATTTTTGGAATATTATTACTTTTGGGCATTTTTGGAATATTTAAAAGTATTTTAAAATCAAAATAAAACTTCTATGGCATATATCACCACTTTTGGGCATTTTTGGAATATTTAAAAGTATTTTAAAAACAAAACAAAAATTGGGGCACGATTCGAACCTGGGTGCTCTCAGGTTTAGAATAGAGTAGTGGGCAGAACCAGTGGGATAGGCTAGTATAGTTGTTAGCTAGTGGGTCTGTAGTTCTCTTATCCAGTAGTTAGAAGCCGATAGGCGTAGCGCACTAGCCCGTAGTGCGCTACAGATATCCGTGGCGCTATGCCCAAGCGCTATGCCTAATCGGCTTTATCCACTCGATCGAGCCTCTCTCATCCCCATCGCTCCATCTTAGCCCGCCCCTCTCTCATCCCCATCGACGCCGCCGCCGCATCCCATCTGCATCAGCGCCCGCCAGGAGGTGGAGGAGGCGTCGCCCGCGCCAGCCAGTGCAGGGCGAGGCGCCGCCACGTGCCAGCCGAGGAGCGTCGCCCGCACCCGGAGGAGGTGGAGGTGGGCGTCGCCCGCCGAGGAGGAGGTGGAGGAGGCGTCGGCCGCTCGCCTCGCCCGATGGACTCGACCGTCTGACAGCCTCGCCACCACCTCACCTGAGCTCGTCCTCGTCCTCGTCTCGAGAGGTGAGTCTTCTCCTCTCTCCATCTCCCCCTCTCCATCTCACCCATGGGCATTGATTTAGAATTAGATTTAGGTTTAGGTTGTGGTGAGGTTTAGGTTGATTTAGGATTAGGTTGATGGAGGTTTAGGTTGATTTAGGATTAGATTTAGGTTTAGGTTTAGGTAGTAGCGAGATTTATTTAGGTTGATTTAGCGAGATTTAGTGCTGAAATGATGCAAGCTGTTAATCTGAAATGGTTTACCATTTCGATCTGGTCGATATTTTTTCTCATAGTGATCTGAATTGACTTTAATGTTTTTAGTATAAACTGTTTTGGCTTGAAATGGGCTAGTTAAACCGGTCAGTAGTTTTTAAGCAATAAATGGATACTTTTCTAACCTCTCCATGTTACGTTAATTAATAAATCGTCAATCATGTCACTAGATGGTTTTCCTGTAGCTTCTATTTTGTCCCTTCCTCTTACTATTCCCATCAATTCTAGTGCTCACCTCGGTTACAGTTACAACCTATGCCGGTGCAACCTATGCGAGTGCTCACCTCGATTACTGCATCACTTCTCACTCTTCTCATGCAATGCAGTAGATTAATATAGGACTAGATATGTGATAGATGGCCAATGTCCTTATCATGGTGATATGTCATGAATTTTTAACCCAAGCACTAGATTAATATAGCACTAGATATATGCGTAGATTAATATAGCACTAGATTAATATGGCATTGATGTCCTTATCATGGTGATATGAGATATATGCGATGAATTAATATAGCACTAGATGGTCATATATTCTTTAACCCAAGCATGAAATAAAACATCACTCATGCATCAAGTCCGGTAACTTCTTGCAAGTCGGTAGATGAATATAGAAGTAAGATGGTCATATTTTATCAAGTCCATAATAATAGACAGAGAGCTGAGCCATTGGTTGATCAGATTAGGAAAAACTTGTGGACTATGTAAGTGTTGAATGCATCTGCCGGTGGGTATGTAAGTGTTGATCGATCGAATGAGCCTTTGTAACATGTGGACTGTGTTGCTGTCAAGTTAGATGTACGCATTGCACTGTAGTTCTGTCAAGTTAGATGTAGTTGATGTCAAGTTAGATGCACGCATTGCACTGTAGTTGCTGTCAAATTAAAACAAGTCTGCATTGCACCTGTAGTTGCTGTCAAGTTAGATGCCGAGCTTGTGCTTGCCAAGGTGAACTGAATTGAACTGTGTATACTTGTCATTTGCTATTATTTGTTGTCATTTGTTCACAGAACTAAAAAATATGTTGCCGTCATTTTCTTGCTAAACTTGTGCTTGTTATGGTGTATGGTGTATTCTCATTTTCTTATTGCAAGTAAATGACAGCAAGGATTGTTGTTATTGTTGTAGCACTTGAAATTATTCTTGTGCTTGTATGAAGCACTTTATTATGTCCCGTATGCAGGTTCTTGTATGAAATGAGTCCTGATTTTTTCCGAAATGTTGATTAACTTCCGTTTCGGCAGAAATCGGGCACTCCTAGTTTAAGAAAGATAGCAAAGGTCATGCCGGATTTTTCCGTGCATTTAACCAATTATTTGTTTTTTATTAGTGCAAAGATGTGTGACAACGACGGGGCTGGATGTTCTAAGCGCATCAGTGGCGAAGAACTCAGACCTCGAATAAACAATTGACATTACGGGAGGCGGCCCGTCTAGAAGGCGATGAAGAATACCATCCTTGAGAGCGAGGATGATGAGATGGAAGAGCGGAGGAAGAAGCCAAGAAGGCGGACGATGAAACCACGATGGCGGCGAGGGCACGGAGTGGTAGCAACCCTCCTAAGAAGAAGAAGCCGAAGGACGGCGCCCGAACTCGGTCGGCCGCGGTCGGGAGAAATGCGAAGTGAGCCCATCGGGGTTCCTTTTGAGCCCGCCCTTGTCGTCAAAGATGCGGTGGGCAAGTGGCGGCGATCACCGGACAACCATCTCGATCAACACCGAGAATCTCCGGCATAAAGATAATGGCCACTTGCGCACACTCCTCTTGAGAAGCCGCGCAAGATACAAGTTCCCGCTAAGTGTCGAACACAAATTATCATGGGAGCAAGTAAACAAATCCTCCCTCACAAAGATGAGCACATACAGCCCGGTGGAGAACCGGATAAATAAGATCTATAAAGAAGGCAAAAGTCTCGAGGAGATCCGGAAGATTGACCCAGATCACGAAGATCAGTTCGGGAGTTCAAGGAGGTGTGAATCGAAAGAGCCACAGCCAATAGTAATCGGAGAAAAGCTGCAGCGATGAATATAGGTCATCACCATCTCGGATCTGGTGGATCTGAGAACATGGAGGCCAAATGGAATAAGGAGGACGAAGAGTATAGATCCAAGGGATAGAAAACCCTTTGCTAAATTCGAACCGGGCAGGTTGAAACTTCATCGAGGCCGTTACCATGTGGACCCAAAAACCAAACAACTCACCGCGGATCCTGCGGTGAAGGTCGAGAAATTGTGGTAAGTATAATCTAATTAGCGGATCAACATGATTGCAATCTAATCGATGATCTAAATGATTCCTTTATTACTTCTTGCAGGAGGAGGAAATTGTTGCTAGTCATGGATCGGGTTCCTCATCCTGTGGGTCGGCGGCCACCGGTGGGATAACCCTTTTAACAGGTGATGAACCGGCCAAGAAAATAGAGCGATTCTGAAGAAGCCGTCGTGGTGGCCGTCTGGCGGCCTCGGGGTAAGTGGGTGGATCATTTTGGTCCACCGCCGAGGACGCATGTGGCGCCGTCGGGAAGGAGCGAGGAGGAAGCAGAGAGGTTCAAGAACTTAAGGCACAAGTGGCGCGGATCCATGAATCGTCCAAGACAACTGGCAATCACCCTTCGTCCTTCTGCCTACCTTGGTGGAGTCAATAGCGAGTGCGGGTGGTCGAGTAGGGCCGTGCCGATTCAAGCATGGTCGTGACCACTCGAACAACGCGGCCAAGCGAATCGAGGCGAACTACGTGTTCGTGACTCCGCCCTTAGCATGGCCGCAAGTGTTGGTGACTCCCCTGCCATCACTGGCGGCGGAGTACATGTTGGTGCCCCCTGCCATCGTCGCGGCGGCACTAGAGCTCAAGCACCCGTCGGTGGGAGAATACACCGGTGACGGCCGCGCCATCAAGCAGCCCTTCCGTCTCTTGCACGCCCGTATGCGGTGCGTCGACATTAGCCGATCTCGGCGCCATCACGGTAAACAAATTGCTTTAATTACCGCCTTTCATGCCATCTATATATTACTCTTGTGGCATCTCGCTCGACGACGCCGTACATGTTTTCTTGACGGATGTTCCTTGCACTCTCTTATGCTACGTGAACAACGGTGAGGATGTTGCCAAGGGTACCATCGTTCAACCCTTGCGCACGTTCCACTCAAAACCGATGCGGAAGCGTGCAGGGGTTAAAATTAGTCGGTGCTAAGGGCTGCGGCGACTGGAACCTCCCATTCAACCCCGAGGCGGATGAAGAAGAGTCATCCTCGAAGTTGCTTGGCTTGTTCTTGCTATGGCCAAAGAGCATGATCCGTTTGGGGACGGCGGGGCCATCACGCCACGAACAACAACACCTTTGTCGTGCGGCCGACAAGCGGTGGCAAAACCTGCCGCCCTCGCCGTCACCTCCACGCGGTGGGTCGGATGATCATGTTGATGATATGCACATGGCGCGAGATCCGGCCGAGGACTTGAAGGCGGAATGATCACTTCTTGACTCGGTTTGGCGAAGAAGACCTAGCTGGTGGCCCCACAGAAAGCCACTATCACCAAGCGTCTGTTTGGTTCTCGAGCGCCTCCGGCTTGCGCCTTCTGAGCCGGTGATACAACCAACTGCCCTTTATTCTAAGCCGACACACTACATAGGGGCGCCGGTGCTCGATGTGCGGTGCCCGCTCTCCAAAAGGAAAAAAGGCAGGAAAAGAAAATCTAGCAGCTCGAGCCAGCGGTGGCGTCAACAATCGAATCCGATCAGGTTCGTGGCGGGCCACCAAGACCGAGGTATTATGTGGAGGATTCATGTGGCGGGTGAGCCCATGCTACCTAAGAATTTGCAAGCTTCGCGATTCGGAACTGCGAGTGTGCATGGCGTCTTGACGATAGAGAGAACCTTCTATCGGAGAAAGATCCCTCGCACCCGGTATTCGTGGTTAAGGTGCCACGAGGCTTGGGCTTCGTCGACCGCCCATGGATCTGTTCTTCCTGCGGTTCGAGGACATCTTCAATATGTTCCACCTATACCGCTGCACTATACCATGGTCCGTCTCTTTTCTCTCGGCCGCCACGCAGATCATTAGAGAACACACGGGCATCGCTATAGTGGACCCCTACTACATGCGTGATGGCTGCTTGGGTTCCCCAGAATGGCGTATCATGGCCTCGTACCTAAAAAAGAATCCTCGTGGCGAACAAGACAAAGGAATACATTCGTGCCTTACTTTCCCGAGTAAGTCGTTATTGATCGCCACCGTCGATTGGCTTTATTAGATCATCATCATTCTTTTTCAACACATTCCATTTGAATTTTTGCGAGAGATGAACACTGACGCTCATCTCCTTATCGCGAAGCATTCCCGCCACGTATTTCGACTCGGGAGTCTAGAAAACAAGAAAAACTACGACAAGATCAAGGAAGTTACGGATGATGCTCTCTGGCTTTGCCTCGACGGAAGGCACCGGCTCGTGCGTAAGAAGGTCAAGTTCGCAGCACGCGTCTTCAACCACGTAACGAGTTCCCTGCGTGAAGCGGAGAAAACAGAAGAAGGAAGCCTACTCGCACTCCATCACATGAGGCGTTCCTATGACCAGAAGAATTCTGCTGCGGATCATCTCAAGCAGTGGGCGAAGCAAAGGCCAAGATCAATGATTCGGATATTAGACAAGAGATGTATCGCATCCGGCGGTTGGGGCAATCATCTTTGTGATGTCATGACTTGAGGGATCTTCTACGGAGGAAATATCCGAATAACCGTGACATAGAAGATCGCCTAGAGATGCGGGGTGACTATAGGAAGTTCATGGCGAGGCGTCCTCCGTTCCTAAGCCGAGCGGAAGGCTTGATGTTGGCCTAGTTGTAGTTGCAAACTATAGATGACCTTTGTGTGTGTGTGGACGACAAGTGTACTTATCTTATTAGGTTTATGAATCACCGCTTACTTATTTTGCTTATTATTATTATATATCAATCAATGCTTGGTTTTTGCTTACTCTTTGGTTTTTGCTTACTCTTTGGTTCTCGGACGACAAGTGTGAGTTATTTTTGTCTTTTCGAGAATATGCCGATGATTGAAATGTCGTGGCACAATATATATGTGAATGTGCTATGGCGGGATTTTAGCCTTGTGATATGCACAAGTCCGGAATTGTGCATCTTACTTGGCTATGATCCCGTCATAAGCATATTCCTGTCCAACGACCTAGCTAGTTATATATGAGGCATTCTTTTGAGTTATTTTGTCTTTTCGAGAATATGCCGATGATTGAAATGTCGTGGCACAATATATATGTGAATGTGCTATGGCGGATTGTTAGCCTTGTGATATGCATAAGTCCGGGAATTGTGCATACTTGGCTAACAGTCCGTCATAAGCATATTCTGTGTCAACGACCTAGCTAGTTATATATGAGGCATTCTTTTCGAGTTATTTTGTCTTTTCGAGAATATGCCGATGATTGAAATGTCGTGGCACAATATATGTGAATGTGCTATGGCGGGATTGTTAGCCTTGTGATATGCACAAGTCCGAGAATTGTGCATCCTACTTGGCTAACGGTCCGTCATAAGCATATTCTGTCCAACGACCTAGCTAGTTATATATGAGGCATGCTTTTTGAGTTTGCTCTTTTTGATTTAAGAGTACTTTCTATAAGTGTATCTTCATATGTGACTTTAATTATACATGTTTTTCAATCACGGTTAGTTATTATTGTCAACTTGTAGATGGCGTGGTACGTCGTGTACAAGGGGAGTTCGAGTCTCGATGATTGGGAAGACTATGGAGACAGGTGCACCGTTTAATGACAATAGCTACAAAGGTACAACACTATGGCGGGCGGAAGATAGATACACGCTATCTAGCGAGAGTTAGGACAAGGAACCGGATGAAGACCTACACCTTCGTCGCGGCGGTGATCATGCTTATCTTCTTTGGTTATTTATCCCGCGTTTGTGTCTAGCTAGCTAGTTTAGATGTCTAAGCGAGCTTCCGAGCTCTAACTTGTTCGATCGACACATGTATTAGCATGTCACCAACTACTACTTTGTAACATGATCGAAACAATGTAACTTAGACTATGTATTCATGTATGAGACTTATCTATATGTATTTGTTTCAATCTTGTTTTCATATTGAGTATTTATATATATAATTGTATATCTTGTATATGTGTGTGTATATCTGCTGTAATATTGTATATAATCTGTATTGCATATAATCTGGCTGGAAATTAAAAAAAAACAAAAATACATCATGGCGCACATGGTCTACCTACATGGCGCACTACACCTAAGCGCACCATGGATGTTTAGTGGCGCACTAGGTAGTGCGCCACGAAGATCAAGGGTAGCGCACCACGCCAAACTTCCGTGGCGCACTAGGAGGTGCGCTACGCCTATCTCTACACAACCGTGGCGCACTAGGCAGTGCGCCACGGCTGAGAGATAGCCGTAGCGCAAGGCCCGTGGCGCACTACAGGTGCGCCACGGATGGGCCTTTTAGGTGCGCCACAGACGACCATTTTCCTAGTAGTGTATTGTCGTACAATATATCTTCATAGTATTATCCCGCTGTGAACCACACCTAGTTTGAAAAAAAAACTACTTGACACAAATGCCTTCTTTTGCTGCTATTATAGCAGTCATATCTTAGCCTTTTGTTGTAGTATCTGTCACAATTTCTGAACTCTGGAACTCATCCAAATCCATTATGGAACTTACTTTCCATCATATTGTTCCACCCTTAGTTTAGATAGAGATAAACTTAATTTGTACTTTGTGACAAAACTAGTATCAATGTAATACTTTTACAATGAACTAACCATCTATTTGTCACTTCTACAAAATAATATATTCTTAGTTCTTCTATATCATAAGAATATCTTTACTATCGTCCAATAATCATCTTATGAATCATTCTGGTATATGTTCATAACATTTAGAGCATAGGACATATCTGGATTTGTACACATCATAGCATGATTGATAAAGTACTCTTTGTGATTTTATATATCAAGTATCAAAAATACTTGAATCTTTATTCAATCCTTCCTATGCAACAAGAACCTTTCTTATAGTTTCTATATTGAACTCATTCAATATCTCATCTATGTATACGGCACAATCATATTAGCCTCTCAATTTATCCATATAGACATTGATGCCAAATATTCGGGTTCTGCCTAAGCCTTTCATCGAGATGAAATTCTTAACCTGTGTCACTAAAAAGCCTTTCACTTAATTTCTTGCAAATGCAAGCATCTTCATCGTCTTCGATGAAATTAAACTCTTTTAACTGTTTCATCATAGTGAAGATTCCAACTCCGCGATGCTTACTTTAACCATTGAAGTTTGCATATGCTTTTAGCATCCTTTGAATTAACAAAACCCTTTGGACCGTGTCATGCACACGTCCTAGGTAACCATTCTATTAGAAGAACTTGTTTTGTTTATTCAAATACCACATAACAAAATTATATGTAGTGGTTGCTACATTAATCCGTCTAGACTAAATATTGCTTAATAAAAGATCAGATCTTGTCATAGTCAACTCTTTGAACATTGTCGTGAACTCTTTCCTGACATGTCGATAATTTCATAGATGTGAAACATCCATGTCTATTTCTTTATAGATCCAAATCATTGTAAGGTCTTGCACCTTTTCAAAGGGTCTTTCAAGTTCAAAGCTTGATCTCTCGTATATGGAACTATCATGGATTTTATGGCTTCAAACCATTTGACAGATTCAGGGCCCATCGTTGCTTCTTTCCATGTAGTTGGATCATTATTGTCAAATAATGATTTAACTCTCAAATCTTGGTATTTGATTGGTTACCCGACCTACTTGTTTCAATAGGAACTTAGACCTCCGTGACCATAACCTTTGAGGCACGTGAGCCATGAGCATTGTTGCTGCCTCCAGAACACTTTTCAGCGCTGCGCAACTTTGAACATATAGCTAAGGTTCTTTTAACCTTATCAAAGTTCTATTGTCCTCCCACTTAACTTTTCACGGAAAATTCCTTTATCAAAGAAACTTGACGTTCTAAGCGACAAACATTTTTGTATTTGGTGTTATGGAGGAATACTCAACGATTATTCAAAATAACATACAAAGATATGTTCATCTGATTTTGGTTGTAAACATCTTTCTTATGCATAGCATACCAATGTTTAAGAAGGACAACTTGGGTTTTATCCCAAACCATAACTTTATATGGTGTCATTTCAACGGATTATGATGGAGCTCTTTTTAGTGGAAAAAGGTAGTCTCTAAAGCTTTAATCTTTAAAATATAATGGCAGTTTTATCAATCACACCTTTGATCTTACCATGTCAAACAAGGTTTCATTGCATATCTCGATTATTCCATAATCATATGGTGTTTCGGGAAGCATAAATCCATGGAGCGATTCCTCAAATCTTAGGTGTTATGCTAAACTTTATAACTCAAATATCTTCCTTTATGATCCTATCATAAATTTTTTATTTTATTGTTACATTGATTTTGCACTTCATCTTGAAAGTCTTTAAACTTTTCAAATGTTTCACATTTCATCCTTATTAAGTAAATATTCATATATTCACTCAAATTTTCGGAGAAAGCATATGAAGTTGAAATCTATCGCTCTTGACTACACATAATGGACTTCATACAATAATGTACAAGTTCAATAAGCTAGCCATCCATTCCCTTTGGCCTATGAGCGTTTTAATTATCTCTAGGAAAATTTCACAAGCGTCATTTGATCAAAAATCAAAAGACTCCAAAATTCCATCCACATGGAGTTTCTTCATGTTTTCTTTCCAATATAATTTAAACGACGATGTCACTTCCTAAGTGACCTTTCTTATCAATTGTTTTTCGATATTTTTAGCAATATTTTATGGATGTGATTTATCCAACGAGATTTGTAAATAATCCATTTTTTATAGATTACGGCAATTATTTGAACAACCCTTTTGTTCTCATAATACCTGATAAAACAAATCTTGAAGGCAAGCTTTGATGTTAACGAGCAACACAACAACCCTTTATTTGTTCTCGATGAACATCATCACATATTCTTTTGCTAGTTACTTAGGCCATTGTAGTTCATGAATTGTGTTGTTTCGTATGACGATTCACACCAACAAATTCAGTATCCAATACTTAAGAACCACATTATTTAATAAGCAAAGAATATAGCCATAACATGTATATCCTCTATATACCTAAGCTGAACAATTCTAGTCTTTCTTTTCTGCCATATATTTCTGAGATTCTCTTTTAGTATTTCCTTTATTGTTCGAAAGAATCTATCAACATCAATAGTAGAGCCATACACATGACACATAGTACAAAGCATGTATAGTTAAATACCAATGTCTTTGGACTTGCACTTTGAAGTAGATCACCATCATCAAATACTTGGTGTTCTTTCAAATTCCATTCTTTAGTAATCTTTTAGTGTGGTAAACATTTTATCAAATATTCACCCTTATCATGGAACTATTCATGATCAAGCTACTATTTGCTTATAACGGTGAATCATGCGAGTATAATGTTGCTCTCCAAAACCTTTTGAGGATTAGGGCGACAAGCGTCCAACCTTTTTCAAATTCTCATCAAATATGAGAAAATAAACTTTGCCATATTATACTCTCTCATGTTGCAACCAAATCATCATTTCAGATATCGCAATATCTTCCACACATCATGGTTTACGAAACAACTCTTTCGGATCCTAGATAACCTTGATATTAAAACAATCTTTTAAATATCAAGAATCATGGAGACAAACATGATACTTATATACTAACACTAAATTGTCACTCTTGATTTAATACCAACTATTAAACTTCAAGGAGTAACCGGAACTTACTGAAAGTTTGCAATATGACTTTTAAACTTTAGATTAACACTTCAAAACAATACGATACCAGTTCGTAAAGTAAATAACCAGAATTCTATAGTTCTATTATCTCAATTATAACTAAGCGCAAGGTGGTAGCGGATGCCAATGAGTACAACAACTATGAAAATTTACTTTGATTTAATTTATGATAAATAGTGTTCAACTTTTAATCAAATTGCTATTGAACTCCCACTCAAAACAATATCCCTCACATTGTTTTAGTGATCACACGAACCAAATTCACTACACCAAGTCCGATCATCACGTGACATGATATAGTTTCAAAGCGAACAATCATCATGTTCATCATATCATCTATATGACTCATGCTTTACCTTTCGGTATTCCGTGTTCCGAGACCATGTATGTACATGCTAGGCTCGTCAAGATCAAACCTTATCTTCCGCATGAGCAAATATGGCTTGCTCCCATTGTATACACTCAGAATCTAACACACCGATCATCACGTGGTGCTTCGAAACAACGAGCTTTGGCAACGGTGCCTACTAAGGACGAACACTCTATAACTTGATATTTTTTTAGAGGGATTATCTTATAATGCTACCGTCGCGAACTAAGCAATAAAAGATGCATAAAAGGATTAACATCATGTAATTCAAAATATGTGATATGATATGGCCTTTCTTCTTGTGCTTCCGATCTCCATCTTCAAGCACGAACATGATCTCCATCATCACCAGCGTGGCGTCAAGGTAAATGGCGTCGCTCCATGGTTGTCGTCCACCAGCATCAACTATTACAACTACTTTGAATAATAGACATGCAGGTCTAGACGAAATTAAAATACAACCATATGGCTCCTGCCGGTTGCCGACTTACAATAAGGAACATTGCTTACATCATATATAATCACAATCATGGCCATATCACATCACAGCACACCCCTGCAAAACAAAGTTAGACGCCTCTAATTTTCCTTGCATGTTTTACGTGGTTTGGGGCTTTCACTAAGTGTCGTTATAACTCACGAACAAGAACTACAACGTTGATGCTTGAACTATCAAGTGTCCGTTGTAAATTGAATCTTTACTATGATGGGAGAGACAGACACCCGCAAAGCCACTTATGCAATACAACTTGCATGTCGAGCCTGGAGAAAGTCTCATAAATGATGGCATGTAAGGTTAGCCCGGGCCGCTTCATCCCACCATACCGCAAGATGCAAAGTACACAAGAAGCAATTGATATTAAAAGCACCACCGCCCATAATGACCATTGTGTTCTACTCGTGCAACAGATCTACATATAGACACGGATCTGATACCACCATAGGGGTTCGTAGCATGGTAAACAAAAAATTTCTACCGCATGAACACACAATCAAGATCTAATCTATGATCAAGCCAAGATCTATCTACTAGATCGGTACAACAAGTTGATAGAGTACTAACCCTCGAAGATCCAAAGCGGTTAACGAGAGCAGATTCTCGTGGGTGATGTAGTCGTTCAATTGTCGATCTCAAGATCGCGTAGACGATCCTTCCGACACCGCGTTCCGGCGGCGCTCCCGCAGTCGGTCACATGTAAGGTACTCGATGAAGACCTTCCTCTCCCTTGTTCCAGTGACCGGAGGTTGTAGCTCTCCTCGCGATTCTGCGGACCTGACGGCGTGGTGTCGGAAGTAGAGGGGAGATCCCGCAGGGCTTCACCTAAGCCGGAGCGAGTATGGTGGAGTAGAGGGAGACCCTACAATCTAGGGTTTAGAGGGATGAGGTTTAGAGGTAGCTAGCAACTAGAGTTTAGCTAGTTGGTAGCGGTTTAGAGGAGATCTAGATTGCTCGCAACTAGAGAGGGGGGCGGCGGCCAACCTAGGGTTTCTTGGGCGCCTAGGGAAAGGGGGATACCTTGGGGTGCGCCCCTACCCCTCCTTATATAGATTGGGGGCGTCCAAGGGTGTTCCCAACCCAGGTGGACACCCTCCCTAACTCAAAAACCTCCCTAACTCGGAAACCATGTTGGGATTTGACTTTTTCAAACTGCTTTTTTTGACTTTCAAATTAGAGTTTGATTTCTCTCTTCCAAGTGTCCAGCCAAGTGACCGAGGACATGATGCAACCATTAAACTTTGTCATGACACTTCCATGTACCCTTCCCCTTCCGGATCGGTGAACCTTCTAGACCCTTCTAGAACATTCGATGAAAACAAGGAATCATTCCCGAACTCCGAAATTGGACTTTCCTTATATGAATCTTATTCTCCGGACCATTCCGGATCTCCTCGTGATATCCTGGATCCCATCCGGGACTCCAAACAAGATTCGGTCTCTTTACTCACATTCCATATCTACTAAACAACATCGAATCCTTAAGTGTGTCTCCCTACGGTTCGTGAATTATGCATACATGATCGAGACTCTTCTCCGATCAATAACCAATAGAGGAATCTGGAAATTCATATGGCTCCCACATATTTCTATTATTAATGTGTGGTGTTTGATGTCATCAAAGCATCCTTCCGGTGATTAGCATGATCTCATGGTCGAAGGAATTATGTTATTATGTATCAGAAAGCTTATAGCAAGTGAACTATATAAAATGACTTGATCTTTATGCTACGCTTAAGTATAGGAGTATGTCCATCACATCATTCTCCTAATGATATGACCACTGTTAATAACATCTCTATGTTCATGATCAAGAAACCATGATCATATATTAACCAACAAGCTAGTTTAACAAGAGGCTTTACTAGGGACTTTTTTATGTTTACAAATCACACAAGTATTAATGTTTTCGGTTAATACAATTATAGCATGGTATGTAAACATTTATCATAAGCATGAAGATATGATAATAACCACTTTATTATTGCCCCTTGGGCATATCTCCAACACTTCAAATCCCAACAAGGCAACTTGTTACCTACTGAGCAACTTTGGTATCCGACGAGGGAACTTCGAAGCCTGGCAAGGCAACTTGTTCCCTACCGAGCAACTTCGGGCTTCGAAGTTGCCTCGGCGGGCAGCGGCTTACCCGAAGAAGGGACGTCCCCACCCACTGCCATACCGCCATCCTAATGGACTACCGAAGTTGCTTTGTGAGGCACAGAAGTTTCCCCGTCGGGCTCTACAGTTGAGCAACTTCGAGCTTGGGGAGGCAACTTTGAATGCTGGCGAGGCAACTTTGGTGCCCGACTTAGCAACTTCCAAAAACTTTGAAGCCCGGAGAGGCAACTTAGGAGGCCGACGAGGCAACTTTTGTCCGGCGAGGCAACTTTGGTGTCTGGCGAGGCAACCGGATCCGTGAGGCGGCTGAGCCCGGTGATGCAACTTTGAAGCTCGGTGAGACAACCCGGTGCTGTGAGGTAACTTTGAAGCCCGACGAGGCAACTTTTTCCTGGTGAGACAACCCGGTGCCCGACGAGGCAACTTTTTCTGGTGAGGTAAGTTTGAAGCTGGCGAGGCAACTTTTGCCTGCGAGATAACCCGGTGCCCCACGAGGCAACTTTGGAGCTCGACGAGGCAACTTTTTCCCGACGAGGCAACCGGGGCCCACGAGGCAACTTTTGTCGGCGAGACAACCCGGTGCCCGACGAGTCAATTTCGGATCCCGGCGAGGCAATTTTTTCCGACGAGGCAACTTTGGTGCCCAGCGAGGCAACTTTGAAGCCCGGAGTGGCAACTTTTGCCCGGCGAGGAAACTTTCGGTGCCTGGCGAGGCAACTTTGCTTACTGGGCACAAAAGTTTTCTCGTCAGGCTCAATAGGTGACTCAAATTTTTCAAGATACGATATTGCTCAGACGGGCACCAAAGTTGCTCAGACGGGCACCAATGTTGCTAAGACGGGCACTAAAGTTGCCTTATCGGACTCTGATGTAGTTTTCCCTCAGCGCACAAAAGTTGCTTTATCATGAATCAAAGTTGGTCGGTCGCACACAAAAGTTGCCTTTTAAATTTTGTTGCCGAAACATATACAAATGGGATCTAGTTTTGAAGAGTTTGTTGCGAGGGTTCCAAAAATAAAAAACGGATCTTAATTCCGACATGTGGTTCAAACGTTATAGTATTTCCAATTTCTAGAAAAAGGAAATCAATGCACGAAACTTTCTTTTTTGTTGGTGCGCTCGAGTGCAATCTGATGCAGCGGTAGGTGAAAATACGGTAATTCATGGTCCTTTCCTTTTCCGTAAAGTATAAGACAGGGACAACAGAAACTAGCATTTTTAGAGGTGCGCCAAAAATAACGATCTAGCGCCCGCGCGCTAGCAAGTAAATAGAAACATATATGTACGCGCGCTTCTAGCTAGTCCGACACGAATTAAGTAGACCATATGCAAAGTCGACTAATTACACCCCAAAGTTACATATAATTGCCTCACTCCGCTCATACGTGCAGCGACAGTCTCAGTGCATGGAAGAATAGCACGACTCAGTCCCGGCCGGTAATACTAGACTTACGGACTTGTGGGCTTAGGAAAATATTATAGGCTAATGTGGCTGGAGTTTTTTATATATAATCAATATCACGGTATATTTATAGTAGCGACGGTATATTTATATTTTCTTCACTGTGTTAGGTGATAACAAACTACACTACAACAACATATGTTATAGTAGATATATCACCTGTCCAATATTTCGCATCATAAGTAACAAGAAACAATGAACCCGTCAATCGAGAAAAAACCACTTGTTGACATCTCACATCCTCTAGAATTTTCTATATGGTAGACGACTCATCTCTTATTAGGTTATTATAAAGTCATACATCGTATAACCCTCTTTAAGGATATTTAAATTTATAGAACACCTATAAGTAATACGAAAAACTATGTAAGTGATGCAAAATATTTTTAATATTACGCGACATAGCAAATTTAGATTAAAAATCAAAAGGCTTAATATAAAATTTTAAAATACAATGTATAAAAGTTTAATATAAAAATCTTTTTCTCGCAAATTGAGCAAACAAAGACTCGAGAATCGATTAGCATCTCTGACGAGCAAAACATATTATTGAGCCAATAATATTTTTGAATTTCAGTAAGGGTTTTTTCACCACTATCTCTGCTAGCCCCTCAAGTTTCTGTAATGATAAAACATAGGGGTCATTATAAAAGATAATTGAACTAGTTTTTCCACTAGAAACAACACTATGAGATAAGCAAAAAAAACTTGTCCATCAATTTGAAATAATATATAGGATAACTGGAAAAATGTCCAATTTGTACAAGTCTGCATGTATAAAGTTTGTCGAATTATCAAAACATAACCATTAAATAGTTTTTTAAATATCATAAAACTCTAGCAACACATATCCATGCAAATAACATTGTTTAAGAACCGAAAATTCTAGCATATTGAAATTAGGTTTATTTTCTTCAAATTGTAACTAGTTACATGACCAGGCATGGATACAAAGATTATGAATATAACTTATCTCTGTTTTGTAAGATGTGGACCTATATGTGAGCTTTTGGGTCCCCGGCAATGACATACTTTAAGCAAAGCGTGGTGTTGCTCTTCATGCAATTCACATATTGATTATGTCTAGATGTAAATTTATATACTAGGAATAACAATGCAACATGGAGGTAATGTGGGTACCTCGGTGAGCACAAACCCACTGGAACTATCATTTGCTTTGAAAAATTGATTATCTAGTCAATGAGATAGAAATTTGAATCTTAGGCGAAACATGAACATTAGATTGAATAACACAATCAATTCACAACAACCAACCAAAATAACTATAATTCATCAACTGATGCACCTACCTCAATATAACAAGTTCGACAATGCATGAAACTAACTTACACCGTAACACGTCAACACCAAAATCTGTTTAAATATTAGAACTTTGAATAGATCCTTATTTATTACAAAAATAAAATATAACCACTATTTCCATGATTTTGAATCAATTAGAATCTGATGAGTTAAATGTATCCACCCACCGGATAGTAGTTTTGTTATGGTAGAGTTCACCATTCCATACCAACCTCTGAAGTAAGAGTATATATTAACAAATCAGGTGTTGACATAATTTACTGAAATCGGCCGCAATGTCAATATCAAAGTTATCTTGCCCACTTATACATGGAATTGTACAAGATCGTTTGTGTATAGTCTCGTCTTAGTCCAAACTGACCATGCATGTGGTAGAGTTCACCAGTCTGGACCAACCACTGAAATGCAGTATATATTAACAAATCAGGTGTTGACATAATTTACTGAAATCAGCCGCAATGTCAATATCGAAGTTATCTTTCCCACTTATACATGGAACTAGATCATGGGCCGCCTTGCCGCGCCCATCCATCTCGACAAAAAAACGATAGAGTATAATGAGAGTTGTGAAAGATAAACCTAAAGAAATCTAGATAACATGAGTGGCACGAGTTCTGAAGAAAATTCCATATTTTAGTCTAACTTGAATTTTTTTGCGTGGGGCGATTCAAAGGGATCAAACCAATGCTACAACTGCTCACAATGTTTATAACTATTGCTCAAAACTATTCCAAATCTAATGATAGCACGACATCTCACAAAATTTTCGTACAACTATCAGATTTTCTTACTTCACTAACACAACGTTATACATGCCCTGATGCGACTTTGTGTTAGATCCCTAAGGACTGACTTGATGAGATCCTTCCGGCTCCTCTACGTACTTCCTTTTCAAGTTAGTTCTCATGTTTACTCCCATGTGATTGTACACCTTATCACAAGGGGTAAAACTGTTTATGAAAATAAGAGTAAACTCGGGGGTCTATTTCTACCACATGAGAGCATACGGTTACACAAAGAAATTCATATGATAAATAGAAAATTCTTTGCACAAGAGAATCTAAAGTCCATAAAAAAATAAAGTAGATAATTATTTTGGTTCTATAATTCTTGGGCGGTAAAGCACACCTTTTTTCCGAGGAAGATAATTCTAGATGACCATGCTACTAAGTACTCACATCACTAGTTCCAACCAGAGAGACTTTGTACAGTATCAGTGCCAACACATATCATTGCATGGGTAAAAGATAACTTTGATGTCTGCCAGATTTCACATGGAAAAACAAACAAACAACAAGAAAATGGAAAAGGTACACTCAATATTGAACAATATGCTTACAGGAGGCTCCGTATTGATTTTCTAGTAATAGTAGTTTGCAGGAAAATGAGCCATCTTATCTTTAATGTATAAACAATAGATTTCCAATATAAGTCATATCATATATTCATATTATAGGCCAACTTGAAGGTTGAAGGCAAGGATTTACATCAAGTGAAAGATTGAACCTGTTTTTCTTACCTAGGGGCCAGGGATAAGACCTTTGTGTAAAAAAAGATCTTTCTTGTGCGGTGGCAAGGGAAAAGCTGCCAACTGTAATGTCTTTTATATCAATCATTGTATAATTCAGGAATTTTTACCCATATGATCTTCCATCTTCATCTTCTTAGTTGAGCCATCATAACAAGCACCCTGCCTACTAGACTGAGGTCCAAAATGAACAGATTTGACATAAAAAAGGTGATGTATGTCCATCATATACCAATTTGGTTTAAAGGAATTGCATATGAGAACTTACCTCCCATGAAAGAGATCCAAAATCAGGAAATATGCAATTAAAGAACTAAACGTCATGTCGAAGCACATCACGTTTTCCAGCTACCAAAAGGTGTCTTGACAAAAGTAGATTATTTCCACTCAAGATTTGTTTTGGCAAGGGGATAGTGAGAAAAAGAAATATCGACTGACGAGATGGAATTTGGTTTTCCTACCTAAAGAATACGATGGACTAGGCATACATGATTTGCAAGTCAAAAATACCGCGCTCTTGGATAAATGGCTTTTCAAACTTCTTACAGAAGAAAGGGGTCTGGCAAACCATTCTATGGAGGAAATATGTTGGCTCCAAAGCTGTGTCTCAAGTGGTTTGGAAACATGGTGATTCACACTTTTTGGTTGGACTAATGGCATCCAAAACATATTTCTTCCGATTTGGTGCTTTCAACATTAAGGATATACCACAGATTAGGTTCTGGGAAGATCGATGGCTTGGCTAAACTTCTCTTCGTGAACAATATCCGGCTCTGCATTCGATTGTTAGACACAAAGGGGATACACTTTTCACGGTAATGGAAATCAATCCTCTAATGTGTGTTTGACGAAGCCTCATCGGCCCTAGACTGGTGACTTGGAACAATCTTTTATTAAGATTATCCAGGATACAACTGACCGAGGGTGTGGGCAATTCAAATAGAAATTACTACAGAGTGCTAAATTTTCTATTAATTCAATGTATAGATCTTTGATCCAACTTGATATTCAGAGATGATAATAGTAAAATCTGGAAGATGAAAATACCCCTCAAAACAAAGATTTTTGCTTGGTAGTAAATGGGTCATTCTCACAAAAGATAATCTTGTTAGGAGGAATTGGCATGAAAGTACACTATGCGTTTTTTGTCACCATAATGAGACAATACGACATTTATTCTTCCAATATAAATTTGCTCGTGATATATGGTCAATCATCTAAGTAGCCTCTGGTTTATCTCCTCCATGTTCGGTAGTCAATGTATTTGGCAACTCGTTGACTGAGATTGAGGATAAATATGGGACTTTATTTAGAGTGAGAGCGCTTGCTATTATTTGGTCGCTTTGGCGATGTAGAAATGACAAGATTTTTAATAAAATTGTGTTTTCTCCCCTACAGTTATCTATCGAGCCATGTCTATCCTTCGATCATGGACTACTCTCCAACGTATGGAGTTTCGCGACTTGTTTATGAAGGACTGTACGCGATTGGAGGACACGACGAGGGATATCTTCTCCCGACATAGATGTCAGCATGGTCTACAGATAGATTTGCCATGGCGAGTTTGGAGGACTTGGTTTTTTATCATTATTTGTAATTCTGGTACTTTTGCTTTCGTCTCGAGTTGTGTGGTTGATCGACTGCGTGATCCTAGCTATGCAGAGGTTGGGTGTAAACTTACTGTTAAGTAATAATGCTCCCATTTCTATAAAAAAAATGTAAAAACAGGAGCATGTTAACAAGAAAAATAACCTTTTCAAGGAAAAACTAATTGTTTAGTCGTCTACAAGAAAAAGACACATCCTTCAAGGCTGGTAAAAGGCTCATGAGTAAGACATGATTTATGATCACCGACAGTGTTAGCAAAGCTATTGGACCAAACGAAATACACCCTGCAATGCTACACTATACTTTTAGTTTTTTTTACTGGCAAATGTTCTATCTCAGTTGATGCAACCTGCTCAAGCTTGATAACACCCTCCTTGAGTACCTCAATCATGTCTAGGTGCTATACAAATAACAACATTTAAATAGTGGACTATGCATATTCTGAATTTTTCCTCCAGATAATGACACAAATCGTCAATTTTTTTGAAGAATTCTTACCTTATCATGTGCGTATAGAAAACTGTTCAATCAAGAGGCAATCGGATTTGGTCCAGGAAATATGGAGATTTCCTTCCTAAGCTCGGGCTCCTCATCGTTACTACTTTTGTTCACATGCCGATTCAAGTGACCCGGCGGTCACCCTTGGCAACGTTGACTGCTGCACCCTTGTACAAAAAAACAGCAAAATTTTCGTGCTTAATAAAGCTTTATGGGTGCGCCGATGAGAGAACAAGGAGGAAGCAGACAGTGAATGATCAGAAACTAACTCAAGGAAAAACACGGCTTCTAGACGAACCTTGGTAGCCAGGATATCGAGGCCCATACTGGCTCTACCGCAAAGCACCACAACCATCACACCTAGAGACAAAAGGAACTATATGGGCTGCCTACTTCATATTGGCCCGGTTCATGGAAAAGCAGGTGGCTCGATTCACGGAGCAGCAGCTCTGTTAGAGCAATTTCAACAGCTTACCCATATATGGGAAAGCAAAATGTGTTTGGGTAAGAAGAGGGAGAAGGTATAGGTAAGGGGATTTTGGTTTGCTTTTTCAGCTTACCTATCTTAGCCTACCCAAAACTGCACTAAGAAAAATCTACATATAGGACCCACTTGTCAATGGGTCTATTTTTCTTCTCTTTTTTTTATCTTTCTTCTTCCCTGTGCCGGTGCGTCCTTCCCCGCCACTAGCACCTCTCACCGGAGAAGCCCCGACCGCCCCTCACAGGAGAAGCCCCGGACACCACCGCCCTACATCGGAGAGGCCCTGGATGCCGCCGTCGCCGCACTCCTCCCTATCCGCCATACGACCGGAGTAGTACCGTTGTTCGAGAGGTGGGGAGCTGCGCGGCCACCGGATTGGGCCCCGGCTTGGACAAATCGAGGCGTGGGAGGCATGGGAGCTGCGCGGCCGCCGGATTGGGCCCCGACTTGGCCGAATCGAGGCCGCCGCCGCGCCATTGCAGGTGGTTGTTGTAGATCGATCTCGGCCAAGAGGTGAGGCAGTTGGGCTGGGAGGAGGGCATCGGGTGTTGGGGAAGGTGGGGGCGAGGTCCGGCGCCGCCGCCGATGGTCACAGGTGAGCACAAACGGCGGGGGCGGCGACGACGATGTCAGGGAGCTCGCGAGAGGAAGGTTCCGCGCAGAGCGGTTGGGCCTTCCCGGGATGGTTTCGCTGACGTGGAGTCTTACCCAAAAATTGTCTAGTCTTACCCAAAAATGGTAGGAGGGGCTGAAAAATGGGTGATCACCCAAAATATTTTGGTTGGTGACCACTTTTAGGTAATTTTTGCCCCATCTTATCCAAAAAAGCAGTTATTGCCCCTCTTACCCATATATAGCTAAGCTCTTGGAGATGCTCTTATGTTGTACGGGCACCTGGAACGAAGTCACACAGAAACGAAGGCCCAAGCGAAGCTGCAACGACGGAACGATCCCGCACACTCGTACGCTTGATCCAACGGCTGCTGAGTCTAAATCGCTGTGAAGAGGCCATGGTAGTTCCATTTTACTATTTCTTAATGTCTTTTTGAAGTTCTGTTATTTTAATGGCTGGCTACATCAATCGTGGTTGGAGGCGATTCCAGCGACCCGTGCAAGTAGAGGGACAACGAGAGAGATGAACGGCAACGCATGTGAGCTTGGAGCGGTGGTAGGGATAATCGGCATAAGAAGTGGTCAACTGGTCATGGCCACAGTTGATCAGCTTGTATGCCGCTTGGCCTATTCCTGGGTTGATAGCTCCAAAGACATTTGAACAAAAAAGGTTCCATCGCTAAATAAAATAATTCAAAATTTAATAGAATTTAGATATTTTATTAGCAATCCTTACTTTGTGGCTACATACAATTATTAAATTTCTGTAATTTGTATTAGTTGCCGTTTACTATTAATTGATCTATTTATATATTGATTAACACTCTAAAAACCACAACTCTTTTATGTTAATATCGTGCGTATGCCTCGAAACACACGTTGCCATTGGCCAATGAGTCTCTTAGTAAGAAAGGAGAGCCCTATTCTTACATCTTGTGGGTTGTTTTATATTAGTAGGAAAGTGTATACTATTTTTTCTTCCGATACAACGCACGGATCATTTTGCTAGTTTTTACCTAATAATATCTTAGCGCAGTGGCGGAGGACCTATTATGGCAAGATATGACACTTGTCATACCTTAATCAGGCCACACTTATTATAACTTAATAGAGCATACTGCTTATTACTCAAAATTTTGCATCTCTTTAGCCCATGGTGCATGACTTAACCATACCAAAGTTTAAATATGTGCTCTGCCGCTGTCTTAACGTACCTCTATCGTCCGTCGGTTGTTTCTGTCGTTCATCCGTCTCGCTGAGTTTAGTCCGTCTCAGATCTCCACATCGATCGGGTTATGTTGTCGTCGAAGAAAAGGACTCCATGTCGAGAAGTGCATGCTTTCGTAGCGGGCACGTTTCTATCTCCTACACTTGGTTCCATATAAACACACCTAAGATCTAAGAGAGGCCTAAGAACTAAGAAGCAGGAGACGATATCGATCTGGACGAAGAACTACCCACGACCATCGATTGATGGAACAAGCGATGGAGACGAGATCGACCACAACGGAAAACTATCTACGAAGGCAACATGTACGTGAAGTTGTGCTTCTACAGGTCGACCTGCACTTGAAGGAGTTCGTCCATGGTGTTAACCTGACGATGGAGGGTCTTGGGGAGGTTGAAAAATATGATTGGAAGTGGTCCTCTCTTGCCCAATAGCGCCACCGCAACGCAAGCACTTATTCAGTTCCTCATCTCTCGGCCTATTCCTCTTCCCCTTTGCTACAGCATGTCACGGTGGCGGTACAAGAGAGGAGTGAGGACCCCTCCAAGCATAGAACATCGAGGCGGCTCAGGCGTCCTCCCTTTTTCTGCAGCGTCCCAGCGGCGGCACGGCCGGAGACGCCACGATGGCTTCCCTTGGCCGGTGGCATGGCTAGAGACGCCACGGTGGCTTCCCTTGGTCTTGACCGCATCACTGTCGGGGTTGGGGGCTAGATCAACGGTCGGGCATCTTTATCAAGCGGTGCTTTGGTTTTGCTTCTCCTCTCGACCAGATCGACAGGTGAGTGCATGCACCCGCTTGCTTTAAGAGAACGACATATGTGCATGTATTCTGTCCTGATCAAGGTCCAAGTCCAGATGAGCAAAATTTCTCAGCATCTTTGTTCAGCTTATGACTTGTGGTTGATTTCTCCAGTATTCAGATGAATTCTAAAGCTATAGCTTATTTCCCCGCACTTGGAGGTAAGCAGGTCGCCATGGCCATTTTTTGAATATGGGAATTAATTTGCTGGAGTTTGATATATGATTATTGGACCTAGAATTTAAGGTAATTGTAGTCACCTATGCTCTCTAGAAAATCGGCGTATTTACTGTCTGGAATTACCTTAATTTCATAAGTTTTCAGCCAGGAAGCTCTCATGCTTCCGTGCTTACAGTGTAGGGAAGATCGAGAGAGATATAGATATAATGTTCCGAGAGTTGGTGACTAAAATTAACAAGATTTCAGTCATATGTGCACCAGGACTGCCGTGTCCCAAAACGTTGCTTCATATGTTAGATAATACATTTGTTGCTTCCAGGTCCTCGGGGATGATGCGAGTTCATTTTCTTCTAATTTGATCATATTCCCCAAGCACCGAAGTATATTGCTGATGCACACCGCGCAGAGCTCCCTCACTCTACTTTAGCATTAGAAGACAAGAGACATCAGAAGACAAGGGAACTTTTCACAACAGAAACCCCAAAGCTCTGCTTTGTATGGAGTTATAGAGCACTATGTAATACATACTACGGTCACTAAACTTTATAATGACCGCCATGAGAAACCGGTTTGTTTCTTTGATGAGGATAAGGTGATCTACCTACCGTCTATAACAATTTTTAACCTTCTTTTCAGTTCCTGGTTATACGTTGACTGACCATAGACTTTTGGACTACAAAGCATATCTTCTGTTTTCTGTCAAGCACATTACTTAAGAGAAAGGACACTCATTGTCGGGTTATTTACAAGAACTGGCGGATGCAAGTGATGATGACAGCGATGAGGGCGCCTACAGTTGCAGTGATGAGCAATATTGTGCAAGCTCTATTTGGTTGGATGTGTATGCTACACGAGGGAGCAGATAGTAGCACCGACACAAGCCATATCGATGCACACGTTTTGAACTACAATAATATTTTTATAAATATTTTTTAGTTCCATGTTTATCGACCATATTTACTAGTTTCTTGTATTTCTGCTTCTGACTCAAGGGGAAAGAGCCAGGGCTACTGAAGCTTCTCTCCAAGAGAGCGATGCGGGCGAAGGATCTTGAATTGCTAGTTTAATCATCAGGGAGTAGGTGTCCGAGGGATCTCAGAATGCCAGGAATCAGCGCCCCAATCCATCTTCGTCCCCGACTCTGGTTGCCGCCCAGCCGCTAGCTCTGGCCTTCTCTGACCTTATCCCTCACCGCTGAGCATGCACGCGTCTTCATGGTGAGCCCCTGTTCCTCCTGGACCATCTCCCTTTCCCCCGTTTGCACTGGGTTGTCGCGCCTCAGTGCGCCCCCAAGATCTGCCGCCTCGGGCAGTCAACGACGATGATTCCAGACTCTAGTGACATCGGGCTTCGCTCCACCGCCGGTCAATCCGATGGGGTGGGCACGTACGTCCCCCAGTTAATGTACCAAATAAATAGGAAAGATAAATAAATGAGAAGAAACAAATGGTTAATGGGCATTTTGCAAAACAAAAAAATTGATCAAAGACCTAATAATTAGAAAAAACATAACTTTAGGGGGTATTTGGAAAAATAACATCGCCATAAGGGCTCGTTTTGTAGGAGAGACACGGTGTGTGTTCTAGAGATTCATCGCTAGTGTTTTGGGTGAAAACACTTCCATCACCAATTCACTCCAATCCTCTTCCATACCAATCCCCTACAAACTCCCTCCTAAAAAATGTTGTTTTGTAAACCGGGAATGCTACACCTAGCGGCAGTGCTGTTATCACATATAAAATTTAGAAACTTCACCAACAATACCTCACAATTTTCTAGCAGCAAAAGCATCAAGTCAATTCAACAAAACTTATAAAAGACTAAATTTTTATAGCAGCACGTGAACAAAAACATTTCAGAAACAACATGCAACAATTCCCAGCATCCAAAAGATGATAACTTTTTCACATAATTCTATTAGCTACTGAACAAAAATATACACTAATAACACATACTAGTTATATCCAGCAATTAGACGAGTGATACGTCGAAAACGTATCTATAATTTTTGATGTTCCATGCTTGTTTAGTATCTACTTTGCTTTACTTTGTCTATACTTTGAGGTGTTTTTATATGTTTTCTGGTACTAACCTATTAACAAGATGCCACGGTGCTAGTTGCTTGTTTTCTTCTGTTTTTGGTTCCAGAAAGGCAAAAAATCAATATTCTCAGAATTGGGCGGGATAAAAGCCAAAGTCAATATTTTACCGTGGGGAACACGAAGCCTGAATACGAGACAGAGGAGAGCCACCAGGGGCCACACCCCTTGGCCGCACGGCCAAGGTGGGCCCGCGCCTAGGGGGTGCAGCCGCCCTGGCGACCCCCTGCCTCGTCTCTTCGCCTATAAAGACCCCCAGATGTCTAAACCCTAAGTACCCGATCAATATTCCACGAAACCGTCTGTAGCCGCCGCCACCATCGTCCCTAGATCAGGGGGATCTGAAGCTCTTTCTGGCATCCTGCTGGAGGGGAGATCATCCCGGAGGTCTTCTTCTTCATCATGCTAGCCTCCGGTATGAAGCGTGAGTAGTTCCACCTTGGACTATGGGTCCATGTGGTAGCTAGATGGTTGTATCTCCTCCTTTGTGCTATCATGTTTAGATCTTATGAGCTCCGTTCATGATCAAGATCTCATCTATTTGTAATCATGCATATTGTGTTTGCGGGAATCCGATAGATATTGAGATTACTATGTCAGATTGATTAATGGTTTTGTCTTATTGATTCTATCATGTATGTATTGTTTGTGATCTTGCATTCTCTTCGTTGTTAGTAGCTATCTTGGCCAAGTAGTTGCTAGTGAATCCAAGAGGGGGTATTTATGCTCGATAGTGGGTTCATGCCTATATTTAATCTAAGTGAAGTGACACAAATCTCTAAGGTTGTAGATGTGTTGTTGCCACTAGGGAGAACACAACGGTCTCTTGTTCTTCGCTGGCTTCCGTTTATTCTGCAGCACCTGTTTCGAGTTACAAATATGAGCAACCGAACCAGTATCAAATACCCAGGCACTACTACGAGTACTAGTGATATACACATCAATAACATGTATATCGGATATACCTTTCTTCTTGATGTTGCTGTTCTTCAAATCCGCCAAGTACTTTGAGCAATTCCGTTTCCAGTGACCTTCTCCCTTGCAGTAAAAGCACTCAGTATCAGGCTTAGGTCCAGCCTTGGTCTTCTTCGTCGGCGCGGTAACTTTCTTACCACCCTTCTTGAAGTGTCCCTTTTGCTTAGACTTGCCTTTCTTGAATTTGGTGGTCTTATTGACCATCAACACTTGATGCTCTTTCTTAATCTCCACTTCTGCAGATTTCAACATGGCAAATAGTTCTGGAAACTGCTTGTTCATGTTTTGCATATTGTAGTTCATCACAAAGTTCTTGTAACTTGGTGGTAGTGATTGGAGGACACGATAAATCCCTAAAGCATTAGGAATCACTATACCCAAGCTTTGAAGTTTGTTTGCGTGACCAGACATCTTAAGCACATGCTCACTGACGGAGTTGCCCTCTTCCATCTTGCAGTTAAAGAACTTTTCAGAAGCCTCATAGCTCTCAATCGCCGCGTGAGTCTCAAAGATCAATTTGAGATCACGGACAATATCATGTGGGTCTGAATTCTCAAACCTTTTACGAGCTCGATTCTAAACCATACAAGATAGCACCTTGAGCTGGAGTACCGAGTCTTAGGCGAGGTAAACATTCTTTACTTCATTGGTAGCGATGGCTGCGGTGGGTCACCAATGTGCATCCAGCACATAGGTCAAATTACCATTGTGAGGACAATCCTCAAATTGCGGAACCAATCCATGAGTTGCTTCCATTGTTTTTCAACTTTTCTTTCTCTAGGAACGCATTAAAATTGATGGTAGGGGCTGCCATTGATCTACAACATATTTGCAATAGTTTAGACTAAGTTTATGACAAATTGAGTTCTAATTAATAGTTAAATTAATCTAGGTGAACTCCCACTCAAAACAATATCCCTCACATTATTTTAGTGATCACACGAACCAAATCCACCACATCAAAACCGATCATCACGAGAGTTGATGTAGCTTCAATGGCGAACAATCGACACGTTCATCATGTCTACTATATGATTCATGCTTTACCTTTTGGTGATCCGTGTTCCGAGACCATGTCTGTACATGCTAGGCTCGTCAAGATCAAACCTTAGCTTCCGCATGAGAAAATCTGGCTTGCTCACGTTGTATACACTTGCGGAATCTAACACACCCGATCATCACGTGGTGCTTCAAAACAACAAGCTTTAGCAACGGTGCTTACTAAGGGCGAACACTTTAGGACTTGAAATTCATGTGCATGAGGGATCATCTTATAATGCTACTGTTGTTAACTAAGCAATACAAGATGCATAAAGGATTAACATCACATGCAATTCATAATATGTGATATGATATGGCCTTTCTTATTTGTGCTTCCGATCTCCATCTTCAAGCACGAACATGATCTCCATCATCACCGGCATTGCATCAAGGTCAATGACGCTGCTCCATGGTTGTCGTCCACCGACTTCAACTATTACAACTACTTTGAATAGACACGCGGGTCTTAACAAAATTAAATACAACCATATGGCTCCTGCCGGTTGCCAACTTACAATAAGGAACATTGCATACATCAAATATAATCACGATCAAGGCCATATCACATCACAGCACACCCCTGCAAAACAAAGTTAGACGCTTCTACTTTCTTTGCATGTTTTACGTGGTTTGGGGCTTTCAATAGGTGTCGTTCTAACTTACGAACAAGAAACACAACATTGATACTAGTATTGTCAATCACCCGTTGTAAATTTGATCTTAACTATGTTGGGAGAAACAGGCACCCGCAAAGCCACTTATGCAATACAAGTTGCATGTCAAGCGTGGAGCAAGTCTCATGAACGATGTCATGTAAGGTTAGCCCGGGCGGCTTCATCCCACCATCCCGCAAGATGCAAAGTACACAATAAGCAATCGACAACAAAAGCATCAACGCCCACAATGACCATTGTGTTCTTCGTCTGCAGATCTACATATAGACACGGCTCGGCACTGACACCTTTGTCTGACCTTTGTAGGGTTTCGTAGCATTGAAAACAAAAAATTTCTACCGCATACAAACAAACAAGACAAGATCTATCTACTAGATTGTAGAAATGAGTCGATGGAATAACTCACCCTCAAATATTCCAAAGTGTTTAACGAGAGCGGATTCTCGTGGGTGATGTAGTCGTACTCTTCCCGATCTCAAGATCGTGAGCGATCCTTCCCATTGCGTTTGGCAAGGTGCTCCTTGATCGGTCACCGTTCGATTTCGGCGAAGACCTTCCTCTCTCTTGTTCCAAAGAGGCGGAGGTTGTAGCACTCTCCTCGCGATTCCAAAGGCAACGGCGTGGTACCGGAAGTAGAGGGGAGATCTCGCAGGGCTTCGCCTTAAGCCGGAGCGAGTATGGTGGACTATGAGAGAGCTCCTCGGTGATCTAGGGTTTAGACACACCAAGGAGGGGCAAGGCTGGCGGCTAGGGTTTGCCCTAGGCGGCGGCGAGTGCCCTAGGCGGCGGCTATGGAGGGCGGCGGTGGCTAGGGTTAGGGTTTAGAGGGGGGCAACTTGTGTGCTAGGAGGGGCAGCCCTGCCCCTCCTTATATAGGTGGGAGGTGCCGGACAAGGGGAGGGGAGTCCCTCCCCAACTTGGATCCCAAGTGGGCCGACGGTCGAGGGGAGGAACTCCTCCCCAAGTAGGTTTCCTACTTCCCCTCCACCTTCCAAAATAGCCGTTTGACTTTTCAAATTGGTGTTTTGTAACACCCTCAGAATCGGACCTATGCAAGTTTTAGCGAAACTCGCCAAACCCGCATAGAAACGATTCAAAGGTGCCCACCAGGCACTTTCATGCGGGTGGAAAATGAAGTAATAACATTACACAACAGTCCTCGATGGGACCCACGAGCAGATATATATATGACGACTCAAAGAGTCAAGAATACGAATATAATATACAAAGATCCAAATCACCTTGAAAATGTTAGGCGTCCTACGGACAAGATGCAAATGGGGCTAAGAGCCACGAAGAATAACCAATGGCGTCCATAACTCGCCTGTGTCGAGGAAGGGTAACCACCGCTAACGACGTCGATCTCAAAACCTTAAACAAAAGGGTGCCAAAGGGCAAAGGAAAAAGAAGGAGGCGTCGATCGAGGCGATGACAGCGAGGCTAGATTCGGTCCTCGCCTACATAGGTATGGTGGGTGGCGGCAGCATGCAATCGAACAACCTATAGACTCGATACAATGGCGGCAATCGAGAGGGTAAGAAAGACCTATTCGAACCGGATCGATTCTAACACCAAACAAACCCATCTGGCGTTTCCCTCGAGACCAAAGGAAGTCAACCGAGGAACTCACACCGTTGGCGTTCTATTTATTCGATTATCGTTGCGGCTATTACTAGTCAAATATAGATAATCATCTCGATAAAGTAGCGTTGGGCACTTTTAGTTAACCATTCCGTGATAGTTGCAACACTTACTAATCAGATACAATTAGCATGAGATAACCCTTAAACCCAGCAGTTGTTGGTACTTTTAATCAGCCAATTCCGTTGTAGTTGCCATACTTACTAGTCAGATACAATGGTCGCAAGCGACACTTCAAACAAGCACTTGTGGGCAGTATTATTTAGTCATTCCATTATAGTGAAGCTGATTACTAGTCATTATAAAGTCAAATTTAGAGCAATAAACTTTAGTTATGCTTGTCTATGGTCGAGATACTGTGCTCCAAGTCGTCCATATCCGCGGACACGGCTTTCAGAAAGTTTTACCCGGCCGGGGTGCACCAATAGCAACACACGCTCGATCAACCTCGGAAAAACCAAATCAAAACCCAACGAGGCTTTCACTTGAACAATCACGAGATTGAGAAATATTTAGGGGGCCACCCTTAAGTAGATCCCGAACGGCTAGCCGACTCGAGGCAGCCTCAAGGTTTGGGTGGACGCGAACGATCTGGGAACCCGAAAGTGTGTGGGCTTGTCGATACAGCGTAAGCGTGTCCCGATCCTAAAGATGCAGTGTGCTCCTCGCACAATTTAAATACATAAGTAGCATGGCATAAGTACAGGATCGTAAATAAAACCTCAAACTAGTTTGTGGCCCCAAGAAATAAGATGAATCAAGCTCGCTCGGGGGCCCATATACCTCCCGGATGTGGATAGCGCGATAAATCAAGGAGCAGTGTATCAAGTACTCGGGGTCCCACGGGACACAAGTGGGCGTCGAAACCAAATATTATCTATCACCAACCGATGCCTCTGCTTACTTCAATTTTAGTTGTTAAACAGGAATTAAAGTGAACGATAAGTAAAACTATGATCATCTCCAACATCAACATGCGGCAATATATCAACAACTGTGGCATTTGACGACATGCAACAGCACTTGAGCCAGCGACTACGACGCGCAAGTCCAACTATCTACCAAACAACAGGTAATAGGATGTGTCCAAGGCAATATAAGGCTGCAAGGGATATCGCGGGTACGAAACACTAGAGCATCGCAACACAGATAGCAATAGATCAACATGTGGGAATAAATACTATAAAAGTAAGATAGGTAGAAAGGGGGAGATGCTCGCCTGAAAACATTGCCGAAGGTTCAACCGAAGATCGGGGCGAAGCTCACATCAACTCAACGGCCCAACCCGCGAAGAAGCAAAACACTAGAAGAAACACCGGATGCACTATTTAATACTACGACAAAAGATCGGGCATGATGCATGTATGATGCATGGCATGGCAAAGATGAGATGCAATTAGGTCATATTAAGCGGAACCGGGGTCCCGACAATTAATTAGATGGTTCAAGTTATTTAGAACTCCCGCAATTTAAATGTTGTTTAGCAAGACAACGGATGGAACCGGTCCGCTACACATGTTTAAATGAGGCCAATATAAGGCTAGATTTGCCCGCATATGGGCCCCATATTTAATTATTAGGTGAATCGGCATAAGGCCCCCAAACCACATGATATGCATGCGAGCTGAATGATTTAATATGCAACAAGTTGTTATTATATATTATAAAATAGGGTTCTCGGATAAGAGGTCACACATTGAGGGGTCTCGACGAACTTGGGGTTCCGGGTTGAGTTGGTCTCGGGTCGAGGTTGACGGATCGGCGAGGTTCGGATCTTGGCAATGTAAGCAGGCGGGCCTGGCGAGCTTGCACGGGGATCCACGGAGAACCAAGCAGAGGAGGCCTTGTCCTCCGCAGGAAGGCGGCGGTCGCAGAGGAGAGTCGGTGGGGTGGCCTGGCGAGGTGGGCCCGACGGCAGGCGAGAGACCCGGCGGCAGACGCTGGCGGCGGCAGGAGGCAGGCTTGGGAAGCGTCTGCGGGGCGAGGGCAGGCGGGCGGCGCGGCGGCGTGGGCGGCGGGCAGCGGCTAGCGAGGATGAGGCGGGCGGAGCCGATGGAAGCGGTCGCAGTCTGTGGCAGCTATGAGGCGAGCCAGTCGCGGCCTTGGGGCTGATCAGAGTCTGGCAGCGGCGGAGTCGGCAAGTGAGCGGCTGAGGGAGACCGACGGCGAGGTGGAGAGCAGGCGGTGGCGTCGGGAAGGCTAGGAGGAGAAGGAGGCGCCATGGCTTGCAATGGCGGTGGCTCGCGGGTGGTGAGGAGGCCGCGTGAGCTGCGAGGGTAGGCGCGGAGGAAGCGGCTCCAGCGGGACGGGTGGGGTGCGCACTACAAGGAATCCGGCATTATATGACCCTCTATTTTCGTCACAAAATCGTCACAATAGTCCGTTTATGACGATTCTATGACGATTTTGAGATCGTCGAAAGCTGGGCGTCACTAATGAACTATAACGATTTTATTGAAATCGTCATAAGATACTATGACGATTTGGGATCGTCATAACCTATATGACGTTCCAAAATCGTCATGTGCAACCGAGCCACGCCACGTGACGATCCGACGTGGCGAAATTTGTGACGAAATGAAAGCGTCTTAACGTGAATTTAGCCGGTCCATCTCGATTGTTATATGGGCCACCCATTAATTTGGTCCATTATGAATTATTATTCGAATTTTTTTTGAGTTATTGGGCCAACAGATGCATTTTAGGGTTCTCTATATTACAGCTCTTGGACTTTTTAGTGTCGGGCTTACATTTGGGACATGGCCTTACTCAAAGATATTAGCTTATATTTCAGTTTTTTTTCGAAAAAGAAATGTCCATTTACACTTTCTTACGGGCCAAGGCCTTTTATTCGATCCAGATTACTTTGTCTATGGCCATTTCATTCTTGTGGGTTGTGGCACATTTACTAAGGCCACTATTTCATTCACAAACTAAATAGACAGAAATCAACATTTGAAATTCAAAACCAATATTTCGATACATCATGTAGCATTTCAAACACTAAATTAACATCATATAACAAAGGTTGAGTTCAGTCATTTCAAGTAACACCATCGAGTTGATCATCGGGTTCACTGACCAATACATCAAGTTCGGTCATCGTACATCAGTTCACAGCCAAAAGCAAAGAAGGTACTCAAATAATAGCTAGATGAGCATCGCCAAAAAACGATAATAAGATACCCATCGCCAACAAGATACCCATCATGTGATTTTGGCTCCAAATAAAGCCATCATGTGAGCAAGCTTCTCCTCATGCTCTTGCGCCCTCTTGACCAAAGACTGGTACTCCTTGTCCCGTTGAGCTTGTGCACGCCTCTTGCCGCCTTCTTGATTGCAGCCAATTCTTCAGACATCTCTTCACTTATTGCTCCGACACGCTTCTCTTGCGGTCACGGACATAATGGATCTGACCGCATGTGAACTGTTCATCTTGTTCTTGGAGCCCGTCTGGAGGCCAACATTCTTCAGGAATGTGCTTGATGGCGCCTCATTGGTGAGAACTTGGGCAACCACCTCCATAGCAGACTTTGGCTATTCACCTTCTGGTACCGGCTTAGCCATCTCAGCTTCCATTTTGCTCTGCCATTTGGAATAAGTTGCTCAAAGATGTTAGGAAACATTAGCATGTGCACAAATAGTAGGAGCAGAATTCCAGAAAAATAAGTTAATCCACTAGGAGCGTAACCAAAGAAATATGAAATGGGCGATTATCATAAGTTCTTAAAGTAGACAAGAACTACAACATACTTGGAGAGCAACCTTCCGGTAAGAAATGAAGAATAACATGCTTACCAAACAACTATAGACCATATCCAACATTAATAAGCTTATCACGTAGACCATTAAAGAAACCTAGGCGTAACTAAACAAGTCCACACAGATTTAATCACAACCGTGAAAGGAGTGACTCACTATAGCATCTTGAATCGCTGACGGAGAAACCAGCTTTCTTCTTTGTTGTGGGTGACCTTAAACATGTCAATGGCATTAAGCTCTTCACCACGCGTTCCTCCTCGAAATGATTTCCAACATTATTAAGAACACAGCTTATAAGGACACAAGTTAATTATGCCTAAATAAAATGTAAGTGTATCTTACATTTGCATAAAGATGAGCTAGATAGCACCATGAACCGGTCTTCTCTGAAACTTTACTAGTCCTCGATTGGTCCTGTTCTTTTGGCATGTGTCCTACATATGGGAGCATTTTATAAGAACATTTCCATCAATGCATACTAGAATATAAACTACTTTATGAGACTTGACCAGATTATGTATCATATCAAGCAACAAAATGAGCATGTATCCTATCACATATAACATCGAGATAAAATAAAGCGAGTTCACTTGACATGATTGTTCCTTCAACATTGAAACTTCAAAAAGCAGTAGTTGATAGCATATAAAACTACAATTACATGGTAATTACAGAATGTAAAGGTCAAGAAATGCAAAATACCATGTGTTTCGGGTTTGTCCATTGTGTTGAGCGCTTGCCATTCCTCATCGACATATGTATGAAAACAGGGACTTGATCTTTGAGTTAAATTTCTTTGGTACTTGATCGAAAAACTTTTTCTTGACCAAATGTCGTCTTTGTTTTGAAACATTCTTCAAGATATCAGTGCAGGCTACCTTAACTTCCTGTGCATCAGTGTCCATCTCAAAATTTGCCTACAAACACAGTAAATAAAGTAATGATAAGATAAGTAACCAAATGACAAAAAATAGTAGAAAAAACAGATTCAGGTAAGGACTCATGAGCTTACAGCAACTTTTCCTATATAGTCTTTCACCATAGCCTTGTCCTTTTTGTATTCCTTGAAGTGTGGAAGAATGGGTGTATGGCTTCTTGCAATCATCCCACCTTCTGATGCAAACTTTGCAGCTAGCACGGGCCTCTCGGGGCGTTTCATCCCTTCAGCAATTTCAATCCTCACTTTGCAGACATTTGTCTTTTTCGCCAGGGGTGGAACGAAAGGTTTTAGATACCCCAGTTGGGACATTTGTAAATGTAAGGTGGTATATCATTTTAGAAAAATGTGGTGCTGTCATTTCGAAACTTTCATTTGGTGGTTGATTCACAAAACGACCCGTTTTTTGCGCTCGAAAAATAGAAAATGGTTTTTCGGTGCGACGACAAGGAAAACTTTCTCCTGCAACATTTTTCGCCATCCCAGGATGCACATGCATGCACAATATGGGCATGTTATCACAAACTATGCAGCGATTCTTGCCATAACATTGGCCATTTGGACCGAAAAGCCATGAAACCTCAAACATGATAGCTCATTTTGAGAAGGATTTCGAGATGCAATCAAAATACCAAGTTTGGTATTTTTCCTTGCAACCGTGTCACATAAAATGACGCCACGAAAGATTTACATTGTTGGACAGTTTTAAATATTTTACGATTTCAAATTATGGTCAAAACGACGGGCATGAAGGTTCTTAGCTAGGGATGAGTATCGCCAAACTTGCATTGGATCTCTAATAAAACATCATATTGTGAGTCTAAAATGATTTTGCAAAAATCATGAGCATCTGATAATGTACCGTAGTTCAAATCGGACCCAGTTCTGCCGATTCGGAGACATTTGTCTTTTCGCCAGGTGGAACGAAAGGTTTTAGATACCCCAGTTGGGACATTTGTAAATGTAAGGTGGTATATCATTTTAGAAAAATGTGGTCTTTGTCATTTCAAACTTTCATTTGGTGGTTGATTCACAAAAGCGGCGTTTTTTGCTCGAAAAATAGAAAATGGTTTTTCGGTGCGACGACAAGGAAAACTTTCTCCTGCAACATTTTTCGCCATCCTGGGATGCACATGCATGCACAATATGGGCATGTTATCACAAACTATGCAGCGATTCTTGCCATAACATTGGCCATTTGGATGAAAAGCCATGAAACCTCAAACATGATAGCTCATTTTGAGAAGGACTTTTCGAGATGCAATCAAAATACCAAGTTTGGTATTTTTCCTTGCAACCGTGTCACATAAAATGACGCATACCGAAAGATTTACATTGTTCGGACAGTTTTAAATATTTTACGCCAGATTCAAATTATGGTCAAAACGACGGGCATGAAGGTTCTTAGCTAGGGATGAGTATCGCCAAACTTGCATTGGATCTCTAATAAAACATCATATTGTGAGTCTAAAATGATTTTTGCAAAAATCATGAGCATACGATAATGTACCGTAGTTCAAATCGGACCCGATTCTACAGACATTTGTCTTTTTCGCCAGGGTGGAACGAAGGTTTTAGATACCCGGTTGGGACATTTGTAAATGTAAGGTGGTATATCATTTTAGAAAAATGTGGTGCTGTCATTTGAAACTTTCATTTGGTGGTTGATTCACAAAGCGGCGTTTTTTGCGAAAAATAGAAAATGGTTTTTCGGTGCGACGACAAGGAAAACTTTCTCCTGCAACATTTTTCGCCATCCCAGGATGCACATGCATGCACAATATGGGCATGTTATCACAAACTATGCAGCGATTCTTGCCATAACATTGGCCATTTGGACCGAAAAGCCATGAAACCTCAAACATGATAGCTCATTTTGAGAAGGACTTTTCGAGATGCAATCAAAATACCAAGTTTGGTATTTTTCCTTGCAACCGTGTCACATAAAATGACGCCACGAAAGATTTACATTGTTCGGACAGTTTTTAAATATTTTACGCCAGTTTCAAATTATGGTCAAAACGACGGGCATGAAGGTTCTTAGCTAGGGGATGAGTATCGCCAAACTTGCATTGGATCTCTAATAAAACATCATATTGTGAGTCTAAAAATGACTTTTGCAAAAAATCATGAGCATACGATAATGTACCTGTAGTTCAAATCGGACCCAGTTCCTGCCGATTCGGCAGACATTTGTCTTTTTCGCCAGGGGTGGAACGAAGGTTTTAGATACAGTTGGGACATTTGTAAATGTAAGGTGGTATATCATTTTAGAAAAATGTGTGCTGTCATTTCAAACTTTCATTTGGTGGTTGATTCACAAACGGCCCGTTTTTGCGCTCGAAAAATAGAAAATGGTTTTTCATGCGACGACAAGGAAAAACTTTCTCCTGCAACATTTTTCGCCATCCCAGGATGCACATGCATGCACAATATGGGCATGTTATCACAAACTATGCGTGATTCTTGCCATAACATTGGCCATTTGGACCAAAAAGCCATGAAACCTCAAACATGATAGCTCATTTTGAGAAGGACTTTTCGAGATGCAATCAAAATACCAAGTTTGGTATTTTTCCTTGCAACCGTGTCACATAAAATGACGCCACGAAAGATTTACATTGTTGGACAGTTTTAAATATTTTACGCCGATTTCAAATTATGGTCAAAACGACGACATGAAGGTTCTTAGCTAGGGATGAGTATCGCCAAACTTGCATTGGATCTCTAATAAAACATCATATTGTGAGTCTAAAAATGATTTTGCAAAAAATCATGAGCATACGATAATGTACCTGTAGTTCAAATCGGACCCAGTTCCTGCCGATTCGGCAGACATTTGTCTTTTTCGCCAGGGGTGGAACGAAAGGTTTTAGATACCCCAGTTGGGACATTTGTAAATGTAAGGTGGTATATCATTTTAGAAAAATGTGGTGCTGTCATTTCGAAACTTTCATTTGGTGGTTGATTCACAAACGCTGCCCGTTTTTGCGCATTAAATTTGACTCACTTACTACCGATTCAAATCTTATTTTATTCTAATAAAAAGTTGTTGCAAAATCTCACATATATAAAAGAAAAGTTTTTCAAAATCTCACATATATAAAAGAAAAAGAAAATCTTATTCTAAATCTTATTTTATTTTCGAATGTGTTTTTTCAAAATCTCACATATATAAAAGAAAATAAAAGTTGTTGCTTGACTTAACGCCTCCCTAGGACACGGATCCCCCTAGATTCCCTTTGAGTCACCGACATGTGGGTCCCATGGACTGGGTCCCACGTTAGCGACCCAAAGTCGAGGATCTCGATCCTCCCTCCTCCGCCTCCTCGAGCCACTCGCCTCCCTCCCGGACACGGCTCCTAGCGAATTCGCTTTGAGTCAGCGACATGTGGGTCCCGCGGTGGGTCCCACCAGCCGACCCAAAGTCGAGGATCTCGGCCCTCCCTCCTCCCTCTCCGCCTCCTCGAGCCACTCGCCTCCCTCCTCCCTCCAAGTCCCCCACAAGTCCCTCCTTTCCTCCAAGTCCTCCTCTAGCCATTCGCCTCCCTCCCCTCCTCGAGCTCTCCACGATCTGCCTCCCTCCTCTAGCCATTCGCCTCCTCCTCCCTCCTCGAGCTCTCGCCGATCCGCCTCCCTCCTCTAGCCATTCCTCCCTCCCCTCCTCGAGCCGCCCAGAAGCCTCTCTCCTCCTCGAGCACGGTAAGCCCTCCTCCCCCGCAAGTCCTCTCCCTCCTCGAGCTCTCCGCCGATCCGGTGTTGCTCCGTGGCAGAACTCAAGATTCACCTGGAACCCGCCTCGCCGCCGCCTCTCCTTCATTGGGTGGATTTTGTGGCATCTTGATTTGTTATGTATGTTGTGGAACTTCCGATCTTTTGTTTTGGAAGAATTAGAAACTGCATAAGATTACTAGCATGCTCGCCACATTACTAATTAATCGTCCTCCTTACCATCGTTAACTAGCCTTCATGTTGTGCTTATACTCATGAAGTACTCTTATTTGGACTTGGATGTTTAGATATGTGTGAAAGCTAAGTAGTGGCACGTCCTATTTATAAACAAAACATGACGCTAATCATGTGACTCGTTTGGATTGTCATCCATTTTACCCAGGATACATTAAGTTCTCCATTTCACCGTGATTCAAGCTTCATCCTTGAAGAATGACAATCGTAGGCTTCTAGTCCAGGTGTTTGCTAGTTGATTCATATTCTTATGATAAGCCGGTGCCTAGTTTGCTAGTTGATTCATATTCTTATGATAACGCACGGTGCCTAGTTTGCTAGTTGATTCATATTCTTATGATAACTGCCTGGTGCCTGATTCAGTTTTTTTTGTAGGTGACCATGGACTCTTCGGGGGTCATCGAGCTTAGCTCGGATGACGGTTTATAGTCATGGAGAGAGAGCTGCTCGAGCTAAGAGAGCTTCGTCGAGCTAAGCGGCATGCTAAAGAAGTCATTTCTGATACCGCCATCATGAAGCTAAGATTATCATGTGCCGAGGTAAAATCCTTTTCTGCCATTGTTCCTTTTCTTTATCTTTTACTTATGCGGTTTGCTGATTTGAAAATGTGCCTTTTTCTTTGCATGTAGGTCCCAAGTCAAAGGCAAGTGTCAGTTTTGATAAGTGGTGTGTGTATGGCAACAAGATTGCCTTGAAACACACACATGTGTTGTTCATGAGGGAACTTGCAAAGAAGAAACCCACTCTACCAGTGTATGTCTGCACTATGCAGCTAGCAAACACCGAGAAGCCAAAGGCTAAAATGGTAAACAAATTGTTTGCACTATGTCCTTGCATTGCTGATTGCATTTTGCTGATTGCTGATTGCATATTGCATTGTTGTTTGCATTGCAGTATTTCCCAAGGAACTTCACCAATGCCAACATCAGGCCATACAAGGACTTCCCATCAAAGCTGAGGGTCTTCTACGGAGGCCGTGCTCCCATAACCTCCCTCATCATGAGCAAAGGAAGGGTAAAGGAGCACAAATTACAACCCAATGGTCCTGGTGGTGGCGTCCGTGATGCATAAGGCGATGTCTTCATGTTCCGTTCCATGACCCTACCGACGGACTTAAGCCGGAGGTTAAGAAGGTCCTGTAATCACCGGTTGTGTTGGTTGGTGCTTTTGTAAAAATGGTCCTCTAGGTTCTTTGGTTGTGTTGTTATCGTGTCTTGTTGGTGCTACTTGTCCGCACTATGGAATGATCCTAGCTATCGTGTCCTAGCTATCGTAATGCTTTTGGTCTGTAATGCTTTTGGTCCTGTAATGCCCAGACTATCAGGTCCTAGCTATCAGAAACCTACTAGTATCTATGAAATGGTTGCTTTTGATCAGGTTGCAATGTGAAATGGTTGCTTTTGATCAGGTTGCAATGTGAAATGGTTGCTTTTGATCAAAGTTGCAATGTGAAATGGTTTCTTTTGATCGTTGCATTGTGAAATGGTTGCTTTGATCAGGTTGCATTGTGAAATGGTTGCTTTTGATCAAAGTTGTAAATATGGTCATGTGATCTATGAAATGATCGAGTTGATTTGTTTTAAATGGTCTTGTAAATATACAATGCTACTTGTATCATGTGATCAGATACCTAACAAGGTCACTTGTGTAGTGTGGTGGCAGTTGATGCTGCAATAGTAGGAGGAGGTCCTGGGCTCGATCCCCAGGCCTCACCATTTTTCCTTTTTTGGACAGATTCAGAACTCACAATGATATGCACTCAAAGATTCAGAACTAAAATCACAATGATCATCCAGAAGTCACAATGATATTCATAACTCATCCAGAAACTAAAATGACATGGTCATCCGTAAATAGTAGTACATGGTCAAGATTACAAGGCAACAATAGGCGAAATAGTAATCTTGATCTTGCTCATCCAACTAAAAGGATCTTGCTCTGATCCGATCTTGATCCTCACCACTACTCCCGATCCGATCTTGATCCTCACCACCACCGCCCGATCCGATCTTGATCCTCACCACTGCTTTCTTATGAGCATTTGCAACAAAGAATATCAATTTCCAGTGAGCCACTACCAATGAAATAAAAAAGAAAAGATAATGGAGGATAGAATTTACCTTGCATGTTGTCATCTACCATGTTTCCAGTGAGCCACTAATCATCATCGTCGAAATGCATCTGCCTTTTATCCTCACCATCGCATAAGATCGGAGGATCGTGTCATCTACCATGTTTTCATCATCGCATTCATGGCCCTCCACTACCTCCTTCCTTCTTTTCCTAATGTTTTCTACGAATGAAGCATCAAGTAACACTCGTTCTTGTCTCCTTCGCAATCTAGTATGCACACCGGGTTCTTTCTCTTGCACTGGAACTTCCTCAGTGTTATCATCTTGGTATGTTAGACCACCACCACCATTGAGACCCTTCTCCATTTCAGTTTCTTTCACACTCCACAAATGTCTCGTGAAACTTTTGCACAACTTGCCAATTTCCACGCAAGTTTGTCCGCACATAGAACACCTTTGTTGCTTGTGTCGTTAGAATAAATGGATCACTCTTATACCAAAGACCTTCCGGTGTTAATGCTTTTGAAGTGTCCGTCATCTTGGATCCTGTCTTCTTTCTCGCCACCAAGATCAAACCAATCACAACGGAACAAGACGACCGATCGATGGACGCCTCTCGAGTTGTATCGAGCCTTATGATGCTTTTAAGGACCATAGAAGTCCATCTCTTCACCATCATGGTCTCCTCGCAACTATTCCACTGCTCTGTGTTTATTTTTCTCATGGTCAACTGTGGTAGCGAACATCATCAACAATACATGTTGAATATTTCACTCGCTTATCCGGCTCGCATGCCAAAGCAAAAGATCAAGATCGACCTTATTGTCCTCATGCAATTTTCCAATCTGCACAAATAAAGCAGGGTTAGTAACAAAAACACACACAAAAAACATGTGGCAATTGATTCCAAGACTAAAGATCTCACATGATTCTTAAACCACTTAGCAAATCCCTTCGCGAGCCATCTATCAACATTGATGCGGCTACCTTGCTTATTCAGCTCTATTTTGCACAACCTGCAATGCCAACAAAAACATAAAGTTAATTAAATCATCGCTTGCAAATGGGTTCCTTCCAACTCAATAAAAGATAAGGGTGCATGCACAAGAGATGACATACTCGATATACGGTAGAACCTCGGGCAACTCCTTAACACATACCAATGCATCTTGTCATATTCATCACCACTCCGAGTACTCGACCTCCAAGAAGGTTTACACCATGGTTGAAAACAGACATCACCAACGCTAATCATCCCGCCTCTATTTCTACCCGGCCTATTGAATCTTGTTTCCAGATCGTCAAGTACCTCGAGCAAAATGTAAGGCACTCATCAACAATATATGCCTCAAGAATCGACCCTTCAGTTCTGGCGGTGTTTCGTACATAACGCTTAAATGTAAGCATCCTTCTTTCAAGGGTACATCCACCAGTATTGTAGGCCTCTAAGCATTGCCTCTTTGGGTAAATGCACAAAATGAACCATCACCGTGAAGAAGGTGGAGGAAAGATATTTTCAAGCTTGCAAAGGATAACTACGATTTCTTTTTCGAGTCTTTCAAGAATGATAACTTCAGTGTTTTGGCGCACAACTCTCGAAGAAATTCCCAAAGAATCGCTTCATATATTTCTTTATCCAAAATTCCACGAGTCCAAAGGTAAAATCCTTTGAAGGAGGATGTGATCATGAGTTTTTAGTCCTCGAGCTTGCATCCATCGAGACACGATTTTGCTAGGTTAGCGGCATACCCATCCGAAATCTCACCGCTCTTATAAATTCACACGCAAGCTTTTCTTCTTTAGTCATTGTATACCATGCTTCGCATCTCAACGACTCTCCACCTTCAACAGTCAAGATGCAAATCTTTTCTTATGCCCAAGTCTTCCAAATCAAGCCTAGAGTTAATGTATCCTTTGACTTCCCGTCGATGTTCATAAATGTGCCAAGCGATTATCACATATGTTTTTCTTGATATGCATTACATCAAGGTTGTGCCTCAACTTGAGATCTGCCCAGTAAGGGAGGTCCCACAAAATAGCCCTCCGGTCCCAACATTGTCCATCCTCACGCTTCCTTTTCTTCTGATGTTTTCCAGGTCTCACATCTTTCACATTGTGAAGTTGTTGCTCGAGCTCTTCTTTAGTGAACTCCGCCCGACTGGTCACGTGTTTCAGTTTTTCCATTGAAATCTTTGCTTTTTCGCCAAGGATGGTGGCGGGGAAGAAAACGGCGCCCCCCGGTCCAACATATCTTGTTCCTTATTCTTTCCGAGCACGGATCCTTGTCACAACGCACACATGCTTGATAACCAGACGTGAGCCTCCCCGACAAGTGTGCTACTGGAAATCATGGATACACCATATTACCGCAAAGACGGAGATCGAACTTATCAGACTCGTGGCATCATAGGTACGGACACCTTTCCAGAGTTTGAGGAGATCTTCTACTAGGGGCTCCATAAAGACATCAAAATCTTTCCGGAGATTTTGGACCGGGATTAGCAAAGCCATCATGAAGTTGGACGCTCCATACATGCCCATGGTGGAAGATTGTACGGCACAACAAATACCGCCACATGCTATATTTCGAGCTCATTCCAAATGGATTAAAGCCATCCGTGGCAAGGCCGAGTCGATGTTCCTCGATCGGCAGCAAACTCTTTATGTTTATCATCAAAATCTTTCCATGCCTTCCGCTTACCGGATGGCTAAGTTCATTATCCACGGGTTGCCGCTTTAGCTTGTGCCACTGTACATCCTCCGACCGTTGCTTGAAATGAACATCCTCTCAGCCTTGGAATCACAGGAAAGTACCTCAACACCTTCTCGGTATCCGCTTCCTCCCATCCGCATCTTTCCACCTTGAGGCATCACATTTCGCACCGTCATGCTTACGACGTGTTCAAACAAGATACTGATTGTTCAAGACATGGATTGAATCATAACCAAGCCCCAATCTACCGATTATACCCAATGCTTCTTCATAAGATTTGGGAATTGCACTTTAGGGTATTGGATGGTCAAGATACGGAGTATTGCGTTGAAGGCAACATTGCGATTCGGTAGAAGGACTTGACATGGAGTAACTTCACGAAAAGAAAATCTGGACAATGTCCCACCATCACTAGTTGCGCTTGGCCTCCTCTATCATTTCGGCATAGATTGTATGCTCTCCAAGACCTTGCGGTTCAGACTGCGACAAATCCCTAAACAGATCGTGGATTCTATCATCCTCATAGCCATCCTCCGCCTCCAAACCAACATCCTCTGAACATCATCTTGTACAAACTCACCGCCATCATCAACATGATCCGCGCCTTCACCGTGTTCAGTTCGGCTCCAGGTTCGGATGTAAAGGCTCTCCATGATGGATCCACCTATCATACGTGCATGCCATCCCACGCATTAGCGATGAGCCTCTACATTTGGTAGAGTTTGTTCAACACGATTCATACAATGGGGCATGGGCATAAAACTTGAGCATCATCGAACACTTCTACGACAAATCGCATGAACTCATCACTCCCTTAGATGCTCATAAGAAAGCCTTCTAACTCCTTTTGTTATCCAGCCGTCCTTCATCCGCAAAAGACCGAAAAATATTGCAAGTTAGAATTGCAATCAAGTGTACACACTAGCTAGCGAAATTAAACAAAAACCTAGATAAGCTCCAACAATATAGTTCTATGCCTACATCTAGCTAAAGGCAAAAAGACCAAGGTTTGGGCTTGAATTGATTCTAAACATCATCCGAAAATATGGATTTTGAAACCCTAATGAAACCAGCTCAAATTAACAGGAAGTAAACAGGGAGAGAGGAGAGGGTGCTAACCGATGTATACTTGCACAAAGACCTCCTCCACCACCACCACGAGCTCCTCCTCCACACCACCGCAGCCCCTCCGCCACCACCATGCACCTCCGCTGGCCTCAGCCCTCCACAAGCCACGACCGCCAGCCCTCCGCCACGGCAACCACCGCCTCTTCCGCCAGACATTGTCATTGCCGCCGCCGCCACGGTCGCCATCCACAGCCGCCGCCGCCCTTTCCGCTCTGGTGGTAAGGTTTGGTTCTGCTCATTGGTTTGGTTCTGGTGGTTCTCTAGGCGCCTACGTTCTATTTGGTTACGCTCGATAATACTAATAGTATAGATACGTTGTTTATACATTATCTGCAACAACACAACTATAGCATAGTGGTTACGCAATGCCTCACATCGCTAGGTCGGGTTCAAGTCCCTAGTGCAATATTTTTGCCTAACAATCTACGCCAAAGAAGCTATTGGGCACGACCTAAAAGAATCATCCCATCTAGGCCCGACCTAAAAATCCCTAGCACACAACTAACACGACACGTGGATCACATTGAGGAGGTGGAAGACGTCATCCTAGTGCTTAACATACTACGACGTTATTATAGCGTCATAAGTGACTATGACGATTCTATATCGTCATAGTATGCTCCAATCAAGGCCCCAAACAGTACACACCAGCTTATGACGATTTCGTGTAAATAATTTAAGACGTTTTTGGGACAAATCGTCATGCATTTGCTATCCTTTGCCCCTTCCAAACAGCTCATGACCAACTGCAACAAGATCGTCATAAATTTATGACGATTTCTTTCGGGGTCACTATCAAAAGGTCATAGTATAGCACATTTCTTGTAGTGGCGCACGGGCGAGAGGGGGTTGCGGGAGGAGGAAGAAAGGAGGGAGCAAGCGGGGACAGGGGTGGGACCGGTGTGAGTGCTGCGCGCGCGGGTCCAGGATGGGGTCTGCACAGGCGTGCGTGTGTGGCTTGTGGCGCGTGTGGGGGGGTGGCGTGTGTCTGTGGTGGGTTGGTGCGAGTGGAAGGAGGGACAGTGTGGTGAGGCGGTGGCGAGGAGTGGACGTGGCGAGAAGTTGGTTGGGTGGGGATTGGGCGGACGTGTCGAGTGCGGATTGGCGGGGTGAGGTGGCGGAGGGTGGGTAGATTAGGACAGGTAGACTAGGGATTAAAGGGTGGACCGCTTGTATTTTCAGGGGTGGTCGTTTTTAAAACGGCTGCTCGATCGCCCCGCTAAAATAATTCAAATTTTATTTATTTTAAAACACGGCTTCGCAACCCGATGGCCGACAACAAAATAATTCGGAGACCCGTGTTTGGCTTGAATAAAGGCGGGCGTTTCAGAAAACAAAATAGGTTTTTCTGAAATAGTTTTAGACAAACAACACATGATGATGACGATGCAATGCACAAATTCAACGCGATTTTCTAGTAGTGGTTTTGCGGGATGCCACACCGACACCACTAACAATGGATCTCGCCTCGAGATCCGCCTCATGGTACCGGAAGGAAGGTCATCGAACCTTGGCCCGCGTGTAGATCCTCGCGACACCACTAACAAGGGTTGTTGTCCGTGATCGTCGAGAGAACACTCCGGGGACAAAGAGGTCGAAGGTAGAGGTATCAACAAATAAAGCCACCTCTATCTCCGATGGAAAAGGGAACCGATGCATTCTCATCCACTTCAATGTACGCGAGAAAATAGAGTGAGTAGTCGGCATGGGGGCCAATCCATCACGCACCCAAACTATTACTCCGCACAATCAGTAGAAAAGAGTGCAACCATTCTCGGAATCAGACTGAAGATCTCGACAAGCGAGGTTCGAAACAACGGAGTGATGCAGACTCTTCATCGGAACTGGCGTGGATGATGTCGTCGCGTCGGAAAAAAAAACACCGGAAGGCACAAACAAGGAACAAAGAATGATACCACAGCAGACGGATTCATCAGGCAGCTTAAACACCGGATGGTAGAACACCGTTACCAAAGGAGGAAGCGAAACCCTAAAGAGACGACGGAAAACCCAACCACGAGAAGTCCTGGACTCGAAGAGAGAGAAGAGAGCGGATTCAAAACACGAGGTAAGAGGAGAACAGCAGAGGGGTAAGGAGTAAAATCGGACCTAATCGAACTATCCAACCGATTTTGCTAAATAATTTTGACACTCTACTTGCCGTTAGCTAGGTTATCCTACATTTGGACTTGTGGGGTATCGAAGCCGAGCTCGATACCACTCAGTAACACCCTCAGAATCGGACCTATGCAAGTTTTAGCGAAACTCCAAACCCGCATAGAAACGATTCAAAGGTGCCACCAGCACTTTCGCATGGTGGAAAACGAAGTAATAACATTACACAACAGTCCTCGATGGGACCCACGCAGATATATATAACAACACTCAAAGAGTCAAGAATACGATATAATATACAAAGATCCAAATCACCTTGAAAATGTTAGAGGCGTCCACTACGGACAAGATGCAAATGGGGCTAAGAGCTCAAGAATAACCAATGGCGCCCATAACCCTGCCCAGACGAGCCGGAAGGGTAACCCCGCTAACGCCGATCTCAAAACCTGCTTAAACAAAAGGGGTGCCAAAGGGCAAAGGAAAAAGAAGGAGCGTCAAGATCGAGGCCAAGACAGCGAGGCTAGAATTCGCGTCCTCGCCACATAGGTATGGATCGGTGGCGGCAAAGATGCAATGAACAACCTATAGAGACTCGATACAAGTGGCGATCGAGGGGTAAGAAAGACCTATTCGGAACCAGACTGATTCTAACACCAAACAAACCCATCCTGGCGTTTCCCCCTCGAGACCAAACGAGGAAGTCAACCGAGGAACTCACACCGTTGGCAGTTCTATTTATTCAGTTATCGTTGCAGCTATTACTAGTCAAATATAGATAATCATCCTGATAAAGTAAGCAGTGGGCACTTTTAGTTAACCATTCCGTGATAGTTGCAACACTTACTAATCAGATACAATTAGCATGAGATAACCCTTAAACCCAGCAGTTGTTGGTACTTTTAATCAGCCAATTCCGTTGTAGTTGCCATACTTACTAGTTAGATACAATGGTCGCAAGCGACACTTCAAACAAGCACTTGTGGGCAGTATTATTTAGTCATTCCATTATAGTGAAGCTGATTACTAGTCATTATAAAGTCAAATTTAGAGCAATAAACTTTAGTTATGCTTGTCTATGGTCGAGATACGGTGCTCCAAGTCGTCCATATCCGCGGACACGGCTTTCAGAAAGTTTTACCCGGCCGGGGTGCACCAATAGCAACACACGCTCGATCAACCTCGGAAAAACCAAATCAAAACCCAACGAGGCTTTCACGACTGAACAATCACAGGATTCAGAATATTTCAGGGCCACCCTTAAGTAGATCCCGAACGGCTAGCCGACTCGAGACGGCCTCAAGGTTTGGGTGGACGGCAGAAACGATCGGGAACCCGAAGTGTGGCTGGGCTTGTCGACACCAAGAACGTGTCCCGATCCTAACAGACAATGTGCTCCTCGCACAATTTAAATACATAAGTAGCATGGCATAAGTACAGATCGTAAATAAAACCTCAAACTAGTTTGTGGCCCCAAGAAATAAGACCGAATCAAGCTCGCTCAGGGGGCCCCATATACCTCCGGATGTGGATAGCGCGATAAATCAAGGAACAGTATCAAGTACTCGGGGTCCCACGGGACACAAGTGGGCTCGGAAACCAAATATTATCTATCACCCACCGATGCCTCTCGCTTACTTCAATTTTAGTTGTTAAACAGAATTAAAGTGAACGATAAGTAAAACTATGATCATCTCCAACATCAACATGCGGCAATATATCAACAATGTGGCATTTGACGACATGCAACAAAGACTTGAGCCAGCTACGACGCATAAGTCCAACTATCTACCAAACAACAGGTAATAGGATGTGTCCAAGGCAATATAAGGCTGCAAGGGATATCGCGGGTACGAAACACTAGAGCATCGCAACACAGATAGCAATAGATCAATAGGAGGGAATAAATATTATAAAAGTAAGATAGGTAGAAAGGGGGAGATGCTCGCCTGAAAACATTGCCGAAGGTTCAACCGAAGATCGGGGCGAAGCTCACATCAACTCAACGGCCCAACCCGCGAAGAAGCAAAACACTAGAAGAAACACCGGATGCACTATTTAATACTACGGCAAAAGATCGGGCATGATGCATGTATGATGCATGGCATGGCAAAGATGAGATGCAATTAGGTCATATTAAGCGGAACCGGGGTCCCGAAAATTAATTAGATGGTTCAAGTTATTTAGAACTCCCGCAATTTAAATGTTGTTTAGCAAGACAACAGATGGAACCGGTCCGCTACACATGTTTAAATGAGGCCAATATAAGGCTAGATTTGCCCGCATATGGGCCCCATATTTAATTATTAGGTGAATCGGCATAAGGCCCCCAAACCACATGATATGCATGCGAGCTGAATGATTTAATATGCAACAAGTTGTTATTATATATTATAAAATAGGGTTCTCGGATAAGAGGTCACACATTGAGGGGTCTCGACGAACTTGGGGTTCCGGGGTTCGGGGTTCGGTCTCAGGGTCCAGGGTTCGACGGATCGGCGAGGTTCGGATACAAGATGGGGAACTTGTGTGCCCAGCGGTCGATCTTGCCGCTCTCGACGAACTTGAACGGATCGGGTACCGGGGGTCTTGGAGTCCGTGGAGTAGATCTTGTCGCATCAGATCCGCTAAGCGACTCTTGTCGCTGCTGCGAATCTTGTCGCCACGAGGGTCTTGTCGGGTCCTCGAATCAGTTCGGTCTTGGCTCGGGGTGAAGACCTTGGCGTCCGCGAGGAAGTACTTGGCCCGAGGGTCGGTCTCGATGGGGGTCTTGGACACGAGGCTTCAGGGTTCGAACATCGGGTCCATGTCGGCGATCTTGTGGTTCCATGACGGAGACCTCCGGGTTTGGTTCGCGGTTCCTCGTCGACGGTTCGGGGTCATGGTACCCGGAAGAAGATCTAGTCGATGAGATGACCTTGGCACTCGGGTTCCGTCTTCGTTTCCGCTAAGAAGATCTTGTCGGTGAGGGAGTTCTTGTGGGGTTCTGGTTTCTTCGGACAACGACGCGGACTCGGGTACCTTGTGACCATCTACAAGCTTAACAACACCTGATGAAACACATGAACAAAGGCGTGGACAAACAGCCACTGTGCACGCGCGCTTGAACAGAAGAGGCGGGCACTGGCGAGCTTGCACGGGGATCCACGGAGAACCAAACAGAGGAGGGCGCGCTGTCCCTGCAGAGGAAGGCCGGCAGGGTCGCAGGAGAGGAGAGGGTCGGTGGGGTGGCCCTGGCGAGGTGGGCCCCGACGACGGGCAGAGGAGACCCCGGCGGCAGACGCGCCTGAGCAGGGAGGAGGCGACGGCGAGGAAGGGCGGCGGGCTTGGGAACGCATGAGAGGAAGGGGCCGAGGTGGGCCGGGGCGGACGGCAGGAGCCGGCGGCCAACGAGGATGGGAGGCGGGCTGAGCCGATGGAGGCGGGCAGGCTGGCTCATGGGCGAGGACGGTCGGGCATGGCCATGGTGGGGTCTGGCGAGCTGACGGCGGAGGGCGAACATGAGCGGCGAGGGAGACCGGCCCGGCGAGGGAGACGCGTGGCGTCGGGGAAGGCTAGGAGGAGAAGGAGCCTTGGGCTTGCAGCCGGGCGGTGGCTCGGAGGTGGTGAGGAGGCCGGGCGTGAGTTGCGAGGGTAGGCGGAGGGAGCGGCTCCAGCGGACGGCGAGGTGGGAGGCAAGACGGGCGAGAGGGGCGGAGGAGGAAGAAAGGAGGAGCAAGCGAGGGGTGGGACCGGTGAGTCCGCTGTGAGTCCAGATGGGGTGCAGCTGCGGCGCTATGCGTGTGGCTTGTGGCGTGCGTGGGTGTGGGGGGTGGCGTGTGTTCAGGGTGGGTTGGTGCGAGTGGAAGGGAGGTGGTGAGGGAGGTGGTGAGGAGTGGTGGCGTGGCGAAGTTGGTTGGGTGGGGATTGGGCGGTGACGTGTCGAGTGCGGATTGGCCGGGTGAGGTGGCGGAGGGTAGATTAGGACAGGTAGACTAGGGATTAAAGGGTGGACCGCTTGTATTTTACGGGTGGTCGTTCGGGTAAAGCGGCTCGACCGCCCCGCTAAAATAACTCAAATTTTATTTATTTTAAAACACGGCTTCGCAACCCGATAGCCGACAACAAAATAATTCCGAGACCGGTGTTTGGCGTTTGAATAAAAATGGGCGTTTGAAAACAAAATAGGTTTTTCTGAAATAGTTTTAGACAAACAACACATGATGATGACGTTGCAATGCACAAATTCAACGCGATTTTCTAGTAGTGGTTTTGCGGGATGCCACACGTTTGACTTTTCATACTAGGATTTGATTAAACCCTTTATTTTGTTCAGCGATGACACCTAGTACATGATGCAATCATTCCAACTTGATATGACACACTCATGTACCCTTTCCCTCCGGAGTGTCGGACATTCCGGAACCTTCTAGAACATTCCCGATGAAAACACCGGAACCATTCTCCAACCCCGAAACAGGACTTTCCTTATATGACTTTTATTCTCCGGACCATTCCGGATCTCCTCGTGATATCCCGGATCCCATCCGAGACTCCGAACAACATTCGTTCTCTTACTCATCATTCCATAACTACTCAAACAACGTCGAATCCTTAAGTGTGTCTCCCTACGGTTCGTGAATTATGCGGACATGATCGAGACACTTCTCCGAACAATAACCAATAGAGGAATCTGGAAATTCATATGACTCCCACATATTTCAACGATTACTTTGCGATCGAATGAACCATTTACATACGATACCAATTTCCCTTTGTCTCACGATAGTTTACTTATCCGAGGTTATGATCGTCGGTATCTCTGCATACCTAGTTCAACCTCGTTACTTACAAGTACTTTTCTCGTTCCGTGATATGTGATCCCTTGTGAGCTACCACATGCTTGCAAGCTAATTGGATGACATTCCACCGAGAGGGCCCAAAGTATATCTATCCGTCATATGGATGGACAAATCCCACTCTTGATCCATGTGTCTCAACCAATACTTTCCAACACTCAATGCCACCTTTATAGCCACCCGATTCACGGTGTGGTGTTTGATGTCATCAAAGCATCCTTCCGTGAAGGTGATATGCATGATCTCATGGTCGAAGGAATTAGGTTACTATGTATCAGAAAACATATAGCAATTGAACTATTAAAATGACTTGATCTTTATGCTACGCTTATCTATAGGAGTATGTCCACCATATCATTCTCCTAACGATATGATCTTGTTGTTAATAACATCTCAATGTTCATGATAGGGAAACCACAATCATTTATTAACCAACAAGCTAGTATTATAAAGAGGCTTTACTAGGGACTCTATTTTAGTTTACAAATCACACAAGTATTAATGTTTCCTTGTTAATACTATTATAGCATGAATGTAAACATTTATCATAAACACAAAGATATAATAATAACTACATTTATTATTGCCTCTAGGGCATATCTCCAACACCTGGATCCCATCCAAGACTCTGAACAACATTCGGTCTTCTTACTCACATTCCATATCTACTAAACAACATCGAATCCTTAAGTGTGTCTCCCTACGGTTCGTGAATTATGCAGACATGACCGAGACTCTTCTCCGATCAATAACCAATAGAGAAATCTGGAAATTCATTTGGCTCCCACATATTTCTCATCTTCGTCACACCATTGTCGTCAATATATTCTTCTTCCTCAAAGTGCTGCCAGATCTTCGAGGTTTTTCTTCGCCGCTTGCTACCGGTAGCGGTTGGATTTTGGCTAGCAGAAGTGGTGGATGTATCGGGAGAACTTGTGTTTGTTGGTGTTGGATGATCGGATTGGGTATATGGAAATTGCATGGTGTCAATGTTGTCATTGCTATGGAAGGGAGAAGTATTGAAGTTGGGAGAATTTCGACCCCCTAATCTTCGGCATCGAAAAGAAACTGGTTGGGATTAGCCATGTGTTGGTGTAGAATATGAGAGAGGTGTGGGATGGTGTGAAGATTGAGAGGGGTGTGCTGCCCTTTTTATAGCAAAATTCTGATCAAATTCGGACTAAAAAAATTTCCCAATTACCTAAAACCCTAAAAATACTTTTAAAAAAAGACCAAACTCCTGGAAAAACCCTAGCCCAAACCCTCCCAACGGACAAAAACGGTCACTCCCCTGACTTTCCTAGGCCCCGTAAATTCAAAATCTATCCCCTCCCTCCTCGTGGTGGGCCACCGGCGTGCCTGACGGGCTAGCCCGCGTGCCCCGATAAATGGCCCGTCAAGCCACGTGTCGTGCTAGGCCCATGTCAGGCCAAAATCGCGTACCGCGGCGCGTGAGGATGAAGCAGTTTGGCGTTGGCTGCTGCTTGATATCCGTTGATTCGAATGAACGGTGGATACAAGGAGGCAGCGAGGCATCGGATCTGTGTCCCTCATCTCAGCCCCCTCCCTCCAGCAAAACCCTAGCGACCCTCACGGAGCAGAGATGGACGCGGAGGAAGCAGCCTGCCAGCCTCGGAAGATGTGGGGGGGCCTCCGCTTCTGGGGTACGTATCCTCTTTCCCAAACCGAAATCTTGATCGCACCCTGTTCTGGCCTCGTCTCGTCTGATCGCCGGGGAAGGGGAAATTTCGTCGGTGCTAATGGATTTTAGTAACCGTCGGTACTGATAAAATTTGGCCTTCAAATCGAAATTAAAACTCCAAACTTCGTCTCCATCCTCCCCGCAGTCCGCTCGCCGTCCAAGGGGTTCCTCGGGGTCGCCCCACCTGACCCTGCTCGCTGCTCAACGATCTGAACAGACCTGTTGCACAAGGTAGAGACATGGTTAACAACTGGGGAGCTCGATCTGTAGCAGCAGAGTAGCAGGACAAATCGATCCGTAGTTTGTTGTTGCTGCCTGCTACTTGCTACGACCGGGAAACAACAACTCACAACCATGGTTGAGATGGAGTATTTCTGAATTTTTGTTCTCACCACCATCAGTATTAAACACGAAATGAGCCTCTGTTGCCAAATGCAAATTCCTTATGCAAAATTGCAAACCATGGAAAAGAAACACTGCTCAAGAAATAATCTGCATAAATTCATTAAGAAGGTGCTCGTACCACTGCATTTCATTAAGAAGGTGCAGCAGCACAGCGCTCTATCCTAGCCCGCCATCTCCTCTCCCGTGCTTCGGTGGCATCGGTAAAGAACGAGGACGGCGACCTGGAGCTTCTCCTTGCCGTCAGAGAGCAGATCAAGGAGACATAGCATTCCAACCTTGAGCACTACTATTGTCTTTGCAGGCACAGGCTCGCCGCATATAGGTCGATGAGGAGGGAAACAAGGCACGGGCAGCGCGGCGTGGGGCGGGGGCAGGGGGCAGTGGGCGGCGGCGTGGGGAGACCGGGAAAGTGAGCAACTTCTAATTAGTAACTCGGGCAGGAGGGAGTAACTCGCATTCCTGTGGTTTATGTTTGTGCCTACAAACCATAGTTAGTATTTCCTTGCGTTTGCATACTGTAGCTTGATCTAGAGGAGAGTAATCTGGGTACCGTGTCCTGATATGGAGAGAGTAATGTGGGTACCATATCTTGATCCAACCGTACCCTAATAGATATGGAGCGAGTATTAATCTCATGGATATCGAGTTGGATGGTACCTTCACTAGCAGTAACCTACATTTTGATGTGTAATCAACTTCGATATATGTTCTGCTGCGACCTGTATTTCTTTTGAAGCTAAGCAAGCTCTGGTAATTGAGTGCTTACGTAAGCAATAGATTTTTGTGTTTCCCAATTTCCCATATTCGTAATGACTACTATGCATAAATGTTCACATTCTTAGGAGTTGTCGTCAAGCCCGGAGAGCCAGTGAATATCGACCCAGGAGAGTTATATTATCATTTATCACAGGTGTGCTTTACAATATTTATTTGTAATTGACCTTTTAGCTCACTTGATCAAGTTTGTTGAGTCTTCAAGAGGTTGCTTTTTTCGTTTACTACAGATAGCATTGGAGGCTGAGGAGAAAACGGAAACGAATGTGGAATTGAAAAATGATGAAGCGAAAGGGGATGAGGAAGCGAAAGAGAGAGTGGAAGGGAAAGAGGATGAGGAAGAGAAAGAGAATGGGGAAGGGAAAGAGAATGAGCAACCGCAACCAAAAGAAAATGTGAATATTTTCATCAAGATTGATGATAAAAGTATTATGCTTGGCACACTTTCAGTTGACAAGGATCATCACTTTACAACTAATTTGGTGCTCAAAAAGAAGTTTGAACTTATGCACTCCTCAAAGACCAGCGACATCTACTTCACTGGCTACAAGTTCCATATTATGGATCCAGGAGATGATAAGGTTTGTAAGCTTTACAAGAATAAGCAACTGTGAGTTATTACAGAACTGTTGTTTCCTGGTTGATTTGTTTTCTTGCCCTAGTTGTTTTGGATTGCTCATTCTGAATGTTAGTAAATAAGTTCAATGAATATTCTACATATGTCAGTTAATTGTGTTACTAAAAATAGTTAGCGTGGACTATGCATGCATTTTGACAGATTTTTTTATGTATATTATCAGTGGTTTCCATGTGTACACAGTTCCTACTTTTATGCAACCTACCACATTCTGTAGTAATTGGTACTTGGATGACAGATCCACAAATGGTAGCTGTGGGTTGTAGCAGCCCAAATAGTGGCCTAGGAAGTTACTACTATTTTGTGCTAAAACCTGATTGCTTAATACATTTGTAGGACAAGACTGATGCACAGAATTCAAGTGATGTCGTTGATAGTGAGAGTTTTGAAGATGTGGTTTATTATCCTCAAAAGGTGCGAGATTGTTCAAAGAGACCTGTCATTTTAACAGCATTTTTATGTATATAATCATTGGTTTCCATGTGTACACAGTTCCTACTTTTATGTTGATGACAGATCCACAAATGGTACTTGTAGTTGTAGCAGCCTGAATAGTGGCCTAGGGAATTGATACTACTTTTATGCTAAAACCCGGCCAGGATTTGTCATGCTGATTGCTGAATACATTTGCAGGACAAGACTGATGTACATAATCCAAGTGCTGGTGATGATAGTGAGAGTTCTGAAGATGTGGATTCTCCTCGAAGGTGTGAGATTTCTCAAAGAGACCTTTTATTTGATGCTTCTTCATTTTGTAAAATCCTGAACTCTCCCTTTTTTGTATTGTTAACATAAAGAAAGCAAAGGGCGAGAAAAGGCCACTGGAAACACCAACGAGGACACCTCAGGGGAAGGAGGCGAAGATAGGAACACCAACTACTGGCAACAAAACTGGTCTGAAGCTTTCTTGATTTCTAATTTGCTGAACTCGCATTGTTTATCTATTGGCACAGCAATCTCACTAGATAGATTATTTGCACGCAGGCTATGTCCACATCGCGACCCCTCATCCAGCAAAACAGGCTCCTAAGACAAGTGACCATGTCCATGTTGCGACCCCTCATCCAGCAAAACAGGCTCCTAAGACAAGTGACCATGTCCATGTTGCGACCCCCTCATCCAGCAAAACGTGCAAGGACGACACCTAAAAGCAATGACGAGTCTACGCAAACAACTGGCCACATCTGTGGTCTATGCAACAGGCAAAATCTCCTCCCTTTATTTGAACTTCTTAGTACCATCCATATGCTGTTGTATCCTCAGTTCCTCACACATGCACTTCTCTTCTTCTTCTTCTTCAGGACTTTCAGCTCCCCAATGGGTCTCAGAGATCATTCCAAGGCGAAGCATGGCGCTACCTAGTGACCTTAAACACATTGTGAGGTGTTAGCTAGTAGGGGAGGGGTGGGGGTGCTAGTTCTCTGAATTTTGGTATCGGTGATGCAGAGATGGTGTAAAGAGGTTTCCTTTATCTGGCACCGCGTGTCATGCGCAATTAGGGATATTCTCCTGTTGACACCATCTGTAGACTTATTGGTGAAATGCTGTTATCCGTGCCAGGATTCTAAGATCAGTGGTGATTACTGTAGTTATTATTTTGTGTTGATGAATCGTTTTGGTCCTTATGTGCGTTTTGGTGATTCATCATGCTTGTAAGTGGCCACTAGAAGGTGCTTTTGAGTGATGAACTGCCTGTGTGAAGGCGATGAAGCTTTTGATTTTGCTGATTGAAGGACTTGTGAGTAATAACCATAAATTTCGGAAGAGTTTGTGCATGTTTCTAGTTGCTTCATGTAGTTAAGCCATGTAGCTCTGTAATGATGCGGGGAAGTAAGTCTTGTATGAAATCTCAAATGCACGCTTCTTAGTTCGTGCTTCTCAGCTATAGGTGTCATATTTTTAGGGGAATGGGTATTCATTTCTCAGTTATTTGTGATACATTTTAATGAGTCATTCATTTCATCAACTTCTGTAACCGATGAGATTCAGAGGATCGGGATACCCAAATCCTCAAAGTGTAAAGAGGTCGCCTTTTCTGTCATTGCTTGGCACGCAAATTAGGATTTTTTTCTCTCTTTTCACATCGTTCTATGAGATCAGCGGTAATTATTTTGGTCGGTTTCTACTATGTTGATGGACGTTCTTTTTATTTCCTCGTGTTTTGGTGAGATTCATCATGCTTGCAAGTGGCCTCTATTTCCAGCGTTGAGCTGCCTGTGCAAAGGTGATGAAGTTTTTCATTTGTACTGAGTGAAAGTCCTGAGTAAAGGACTTGCGACTGATCACGACTTTCAGGATATTGTGCACATGTATCAGTTTCTACTTGCTTCAGGTAGTCAAGTCACATAGTGGTTATATGAATAAGGGGTAAACAAAATTTAGTTAAAAGTCAAACCTTGATTAAACATATAGAAAAGTATCAACATCTACGATATAAAATAAATACATTATGAAGATATAATTTGTGGTGAATCTATTGCCATTAATTTGGCATTGTAATTCTTTATAATTTTTTTTCCAAAACGTTGGTCAAACTTGGATGCTGTTGACTTTTGACTACATTGATAAGCCTTATTAGGATTCATTTGTCATTTATATGTGGCATTTTTAAAGGGGAAATGAAGATTCATTTGTCTTTAATGATCTGGTCGTTTCTTGCACTTGTGGTTGCAGATCCATGTTTCCTTTTATGAAATTCAAGAGGATCCAGATACCATCCCGAATGGATGTGGTACAATTATTTAAAAGCTGATCCACATTTGCAAGGGAAAAGAAACATTAAAGACTACTCACAGTCGTCGATGCTGTTATCCTAAAAGGGGGCCAAAGAAATAATCGAAAAAACATATTTTTTTGTGTAAAGCTCGTTTACTTATACCAGGTCCTATATGGAAATGCCCACTAGAAAAATTGCATCAACAAGTAAGCAAAGGTGACGGTGAAGTGGCTTGGGTTGCAGCTATCAGGATAATCGCACGGTAAATGAAAAGAAGAACGTACAATGTGAAGTGCATAAACTGGTAAAATTACAATCTCACGTTTCACCTCCAACTCAGATGTTTCAGGGGATTAACCAGCATCGCAGTAACTAGCAGATTCACCAAAAATATGAACGGCAACAAACAGCCAGAAGTCTGCTATGCAACAACCAACGTGGCAACGCCACAGGCAATTTCTAAGGTTTCAAGAGAGGACCAAACAGACTAATCTAGTGAGAGGGGGTATCTTTCCAAGTTATAGGTTTCAGGAGATGACCAACAAGACTAATCCAGTGCTCATTTGATCGCAAAAATAGGAGACCAGCAACCCAATCACTCGCTACATGTGCTTTTGCCTTCTCATGGGACCGGAGGGCTGAGTCGGTTCCTAATGTCCTGAAAGAATTCGACCAAAGCATTAGAATTCAAGCTCTGCAGTTTGCATCGCCAGAAAACTAAATTGTGAAGCCGTCAACATACTTGCTGCACGACTTGCAGTCATTGGTGCCGACGGATTTATGGAACTTCTTTGGCCTGCTTTGCTGGACGAGGAGTCACCACATCAGAAGGTCTCTTGTCACCTGAAGCAAATGTAGGCTTAGTTAAAACTGTTTTTTACAATGACCTGACAAGGTTGACTATCAACACACCTGCTGTCTGGCCAGATGGTCTTGCAATCTTTGCCTTCTTGTCGGAAACAGGTGTCTTCACCACGGGAGTTTTGGCCACCTTCTTCTTGCCATCCTCAGGCTGTGTGGTGCACATAAAACAGAGAGAGATTAGACTGTTGAAGGAAAATGGAATTATGGAAGCAGGGAGAAATGTCAGATCCACACCTTCTTAGAAGTGGTTTTATCTTCCTCATCACTTGCATCCTCTTCCCTACTGGTGGCAATCTCTTCAGTACTGGTATGATCCCCTTCAGTGTTTACCACGGGCCTGAACTTCTCCAGAGAACAAGGTAAAGGATTGACTTCGTTCAAATCATGGAAGATTAGGTAGAAGAGTTCTTCAGCCCTATACTGGTTCTCCTTTTCCTGCAATACACAAACTTTCGATGAGAAATTGCAAAGCCTGAAAAGGTAACATCATATGGAATTTAGTGGATCCTCCGAAATTACAATTTCAATGGTACAATGAAGCCGACTCTCTTCGCCATCGTAGTGGCGCAGGAACTTCTTTGTATATGATGCACAGGCATTGCCTAATGGATGTTGTCGGGGCACTTCCTTGCTCCAAATCTTCCATTCTGAGAAATCTTCAAACTGTTTACCAGTCACAGTTTGAAAAGCATCACTCAGGCGTTTAATAGCTCTGTAACCACCAGGGTCATTTAGATTATCAAACGAACTACCGTTCTTGATCCAGTCAATGGAGTCAAGAACATAAACGCGAGCATAAACTAGGTTGATGAAGTAGACAGTTAAATGGTTGTTGTGGTGATATGGGCAAAGGAGCTGAATAGATTTACATGGCAAGCAAAAAATAATTAATGCACTATACAGAATAAAACTAACTTCAATTGCATAATATTACAAGCACTAACCATCTTAATCTGTTTAGGGTCAACACCGTTTAGATGCTCACGTAATAATTTGGCGGCCGTGGAACTGTCGTACCTGGCCTAGTATAATCTCTTCACAGTTCAACAGGGACTGGCATAAGAAATGCAGCACAAAAAGGAAAGAGTCATATATCAGACCTGGAAACGGAAGGCAGGTGCATGAAGCAAAATAAGGATCTTATGCGCTGCAAACATGAAAATTAGTTGGCATACCCCAAGCTCCCAACTTAGGAAAATCCTATAACCTCTACACTCTGGCGGAAGCAGATTCTCATCGTTACGATTACACGCAGTGAAGAAGTGCATGATCTCTATCGATGTTGACGCGCTGTCCTTAAAAAGCGAAAGCAACTCCTTGCCACTGGCGCACACGCCAAGGGACGCGTTGGATATAAGAGTAACCCTGCCAGAGCTTGAAATGAGTACTGAATAGCAAAATGTCGAAAAGAATAATACAAGGCATAAGGAATACTTACCCCATCAAGCTTTCGTCAGATATGACGATATCACGCACAGCAATGGCTTTATCAAGAGGAATATGAGAGACTCCTTTGTTAGGTCGGCAGTTGAAAGGAGAAATCAGTTTGGAACTCAGATGCTTATTTTCCATGTTTGTTAACGGTGGTTTGGTTCCATAGAAAACTTTCTGGCTAGAAGCAACCTTGTTATTGGAATTCCTTGATGTGGATAATTTATTTGAGAGACTCGAAACATCGGACTGCATGCAAAAAGGCGAAAGACTACAGGTTACTGAAACAAAATTTAAAAGAAAACGAGGATGATATTATTATGTAGCTGGGTCGCCTAATGTTACAGAAGCATTACATAATGAGAAGCAATACATAATTAGCTGGTTATGTAGGTGATAAACTTGCAGTGCACATGAACTGCCAGTGAAGCATTTCAAACAGAAGCCACAGTTCATCGCCCTTGCATGGCGTCTCAGATCAATGCACTGGATAAATACATTTATGTGATGATTATGTACCAGTTTTGAAGACCATACATCTCTCAATAACTTAGCCCGCAAATGGCTTGGGAAATCATCCAGAGAATGACCGAGCTGTCTTGCTTTCGCTTTTGTTCTACTATCAAACTTTATATTCTACCTGGGTACTTAAGCAAACTTTGTTTCGACCACCTGGGCACACTTGACTCTAGTGCTTTTGATGTATAATTAACACTATGTATTGCATATAATGTCTTATCTCTATCATTTTCCAAAACGTTTGTTTATAAATTGTTGCCAGTCGCTTTACGGGCAAGTGACAAATTATGATAATAAACCAGCACACTTGGTGCTGCAAACAAAACACAGATAAAAAGTAAATATCGTTACCTCTTGCTTCGGGACCCAAAAGATCCCACGCGGGGTTGCAGAGAAAATCTCGCAACTAGCCCGATGACTGAAAATTAATGGAGCAGTAAGTGGTGACAAAGATAACAGGTTGACCTCTGCCCGCTTGGGAGTGACAGTGGGCTGCTGCCTGGGAGTGCCAGCGGGCACTTTTGCAAGTATTCTCTTGTAACACTCGTAGTACTGGTCCACTGCATTAACAGCAAATGATAAGTAAAAAAATGTTCAAAAAAATCGCTGCCCAGCTCAATAGCATGCATGCAAGAATTTTCGTCTTTATGCAGCCCCTAGATGGGACAAACTAGTAGACCGAACGGTAAGACACAAGGTGCAATAGCAAATCATAGTAATATGAAGAAATGGCAAATTGTCTAAATCCAGAAGATTCAATGACATGGCACATGTTAAAGCGGGAACTATAAATACGTGAAATTCTTATAAAGTTAACTTGAAGTTTAAGTAGGTCTTCGAAATAACATACGTGATACTTTTGGTGACTTCAGACTATCCTCCGTGGGATCTTCAGTATACTTATTCAACTCTGCGAAATAAGAACCCAATATGTCACCAACACGGAAAAGTACTAACTATGAGAAGTGAGAAAAAGAGAAGTTCTTTACCTTTTAGTTTAAATTCAAAAGATTGGTTATGCACTGTGTAACCAGAAAAGAACAAACTCGTGGTATTTGAGGTGTGTGATAACGTAACCACATCATCAAACACTAAGTTTAATCTTGTGCGATTGCAACCAGCTACAAGTTCACCCACTGATTGCATTCCCTTATTGCAGCAAACATGCAACCCGATATTTTCACTTGTGTTTTCTCTTGAATAAACCTGCAGACCACACCAACAAGACCAAACAATTTATTATATTGATTAAAAAAATATTTAACAAAGTGAGATATATATCACACCTCCAAAATGTGATACTCTTTTCCGTCATCAAGAGGATTGAACCTGAGCTTTTCAGATGGGTGCACCTCCACAACTACAAGTATACAAATATTGTAAGATATGTAGCTCCCAAAATGATTCGTTTCCTTTGGATAGAAAATGTACAAAATCCTTACTAAGAACCTATTTAAAGTCGGTTCTTATGTTTTTTCAACTTTAATCAAATAAGTCAAAAAGAAAGGTACCCCTCCAACGAACCATATTGCCTAATCTACCCAATGCTATGGTGCCACACCGGCTGATAAACAGAGTCAAGGGAGTCCAGTGAAAATTACACACCAGATGTGACGGGGGTCTATGCCCTACCCTAAAAAGAAGTGTAAATATTAACTTATATGCACCTCATCTTAGGAAGTTAAGACTTGCGCACTTAATTTTGCATGTCTAGCCTATGTCCCAACTCCCAAGTCCTTACTCAAAAAAGGGACTCTACTTTCATTGTTATGGGTGCGATCAACCTTGGTGAAGCACCCTCACATTTCGGGTGAAGACCCTGCTTGACCTAGGTGAAGGACCCTCATGCTTTAGGTAATGAACCTGATTGACCAAGGTGAAGCACCCTCACGCTTTAGGTAATGAACCTTCTTGGCCCCCGTGAAGCGCCCTCATGTTCCAGGTCAAGACCCTACCTATGCACTCCCTGGTTGTGCCCTAGCGGGCCCCTCAACCACCATGGCCCAGGTTGCAGCTCATGGTGGGCATAAAACCCGATACCCGAAGCCCGAAGACCAAACCCGAAATACCCGAGCACTAAATCGGGTTGGAAACCTGAAATATATTAGGGAAATTTGGGTTTCTACTTCCGGTACCCGAACAGCCAGAATTACCCGATGTTAGTTCCATCCAACGCGTATGTTTGCACTTCTAGCCTAGCCCAACAAAATGAAACCACGCACAGGCACACCAACTAGACCAATAGCCCACAGCCCACCTTGCACCACACTACCTCGCACGGGCATGGCCACACCCTCCAGTCCTCCACTAGCAGTTCCCAATTTGCCATCCCCACATAGTCCTCCTGGTCAACTCACGAACCCTCGCCAAAAAACGCATCCGCTGCCACAGCCTGTGACGTGGCCAGCCGCCTCTCTCCTATCGCTCCGCCACCCCTTTTTTTAGCCGTATAAATTCTGAAGAGCCAAACTTTTTTTAGCCCGAATTAGCTGACCCAAAATTTGGGGTAAACCCGAACGGCCAGAGTGAGTTGCAGCTACCAAGGACGCGAGCGTGCAACGAGCTGAAGGACTAGAGCAACCCATGTGAACGAAGCAGAAGCTATGGTTGTGCCCTAGCGGAAAATCACTATTCAGGTTTCCAGTGAGTTGTGGTATACGAGGAATAAGTAACATACCCCATAATTCTTTGTTAGCCTGCATGGTGACAGACTTGGCTCTCCTCCATACTTCTCTGTCTGGAAGCAACTTGCTTTTGGGTGACTTGGCAAGCGTCAGGCGGAATCCATTGAAGAACACAGCCTTCCTTGGAGACGTATGTGTTAGCTCACAATCTTCACCCAAAGTGAGCTCGAGTTGAATACATGGACATGCTGCAGATAAGAAACCGAGCAGAACGGTATCCTCGCCATCGCGCTTGACGTATATCTCGATGATATGCTCCAAAGTCTTGGCATGGTCTGGATGCAGTCCAGCCTACAATATTACTCAAATCGATGATTTGATATGAATGAAATACTATGATATGTAAATGGCAAATGGTTAGAATATAAACCTCATAGAGATAGACGGGAGTGCTTTGATTTGTCCTTGTTTCGAAGCGAAAGGTTTCCTGCTGTCACTTTTATGCCTGTAGATTAGAGAACATTCAGATCAGTTGAGTTTCATCCCGTGGATGAGTAGTAGTAAGAATAGACAAAATGCATCTAATTACCTTTCTTACGGCTCAAAGTTGTGGCTCTAAGACCAAGCAACATAGATGAGAGGCATTTGATGTCTGGCTGTGCATACTTTTTCTGGACCATAGGAAAATGGTAATTGTATACCCTTGACGTCTCTTTAGCAGACAGCCTTCCACTTGAGCTGCGACTCGAATCAAACAAGCGAGCAAACCGCATATTGATTGAAATCAATCCCGACACATGGAGTATTAACGATGAAGGCTAACAAAAAGTTAACTTGATACTTTTGAAAAAAAGGCATGCCAATACACCTAATAAAGTTCTGCACATGAATTTCTAGACTAGACAGAAAAGAACAAGGGATGGCTACCATAGCGGTTGGCAGCAAGCTTCACTACCACATTAACCCAAGATATGTCGACCATGATGCATGGAGTGGGCAGAAAATCAAAATACCTTTGGTTGGTACGGGACACGGCCTGCTGCGGGTAGGAACTGGGGAAACTGACGGCCAGGTGCTGTAGGTGCCGGAGCCTGCCAGATCCGAGCCGAGGCGGCGGCAAGATGCTAGTAGTTGGGAGGTGGGGGGCGTGAAGCTGCTGTAGGTGCCGGAGCCTGCCAGATCCGAGCCGAGGCGGCGGCAAGATGCTAGTAGTTGGGAGGTGGGGGGCGTGAAGCTGCTGGAGCCGAGACAGGAGCAGAACCTGAGATTCTTGACGTGTGAGACGACAATCAAGAGGAAGAAGCGGGGGAGGGGGACAGGAGCAGACCCAGCCGCGTCGCCGATGGTGGCCTCCGCTCCGCTCCGCTGCGCTCTGCCCGGCCCAAATCCCCGCCTCAGGAGTCAGCCCCTGGCCGCCTCCACTATTTTACCTCACGCCGTGTTCCTCCTAAGCTGCCGGTAATGTGAGTGGTGCTAACTGCTAGTAGTAACACACACAGAGCTCTCCTAGCCCAGTTTTTTTTTTGCTGGTAGTATAATAAATATAAATAATTGCAACTTTTCTTTTCAATTTATTAGTACACAGTGAAATATAATCAAATGAAAGGGTACGGGTCCAACTCATTTCTTCCTATGATGATATCAATCAATAGCTTAATTTGAGAACAAAACACCCAAATGAATTGTGCTATTTAGGAGGAGCTTCTCTTCCACAAAAGGAGATGGGTACGTATGCATTGGAAGAAGCAACTAAAAATCGATTCGTAGTAACAATTTTATTGTTATGTGCAACTCACGTGTACTCACATATACCCAGTCGGTCATCGATCCTAGTGCATCCCAGCCGCCGCGTGCCCCAAAGGCCTATTAGGCGCAATGGTTGTTGTGTCCTACAGCTTGTCCTTGTCCGACCTCGCCAAATCATCCGTTCTAAAATAGATCTCTTAGATTTATCAAAATTTGGATGAATGTAGACACTATTTAGCATATAGATTCATCCAAATTTTTACAAATCTAAGGCATCTATTTTGGAGCGGAGGAGTAGTAAAATGATGAACATATGTAGTAAAATGATATTAAAATGCCCTACATAGTAATATGTAGTAATATGTTGCATATATGTAGTAAGTTTCTAAATGCCGCACATATGTAGTAAAATTCTCAAAAGTGTATTAAAATGCTCCAAATATATAATAAAATGCTCCAAATATGTAATAAATATGCTCCAAATATATAATAAAATGCTCCAAATATGTACTAAGTATTGCACAAATGTAGTAAATATGCTAGAAGCTAACAATTATATTGTGATGTGCAACTCACGTATACTCCAATATCCGCACCGAATGGAGCAAATCGATCTTAAGAGTATCTTCAATGGCCTATTTGGCGCGTGTAACATAAAACCGCGCCCCCGTCCCCAAAAGGGTCATTGTGTCCGGCACGGCCCTATAGCTTTTCACATGTCGTCCCCAACCATAGGGTGCCTTCCAGGCACCACGTTGGACGGACTGGCCCACGGGTTTTCCTGTGGTGCCCCTAAAATGCTCCAGATATGTAGTGAAGTGCTCCAAATATATATTTAGATCATTCATATAGTAGTAAAATGGTGCACATATATGTAGTACAATGATATTAAAATGCTTTACATAATACTATGTAGTAAAATTCTTCATATATATAGTAGATCTAAATATATATTAAAATGTTCCACATACTAGTAAAATGATGCACATTTGTATTAAAATGCTCAACTATGTAGTAGGATGCTCCACATATATATTAAAGTACTCCAAATATATATTAAAATGTTGCACATATGTAGTAAAATGCTCAAAGGTGTATTAAAATGCTCCACAATCCACATAGGTAGCAAAATGTTACAGAAATCTAGTAAAATGCTCAAATATGTAGTAAAATGCTATAGAGTAAAATGATGCACAATGTAGTAAAGTGCTACACAAATAAATGTACTAAAATCCTAGTAAAATGCTCCAAAAATACAGTAAAATGCTCAAATTTGTAGAAAATGCTTTAAATATTAGCAAAATGCTCTAAACGTGTACTAGAATTCCCCAAATGTGTAGTAAAAAGCTCCCAAAAATATAGTAAGATGCTTTATATGTGTCCTTTAAATCGGCATTTTACCTCTGCTTCTAGCCTTCCTCTGATTGGGGCTAGTTTGGCTCTCACTAATCCTTGATTGACTCTTACTCTGAAATTAAATGCTTATGTGCCTAGGAGGTGGAAGAGTTTTGGGACTGCATGATTTCCAGTATGTGCCCTTTAAACCGGGATGGAGGATAGTAAAAATGCTCTAAATATGTACTAAGATTCTCCAAATATGCAGTAAAAATGTAGTAACAATACTCTAAATATGTACTAAAATTCTCCAAGTGTAGCAAAATGTTGCAAGTTAAATGATTGAAACTTAACCAAACATCATCTGGGAGGGCCCTATGATGGTTGCGGCTGGGGAGAGGAGGTCCCCTATACGCTGGAAACATGCGCCAGCTATCCCCCATACGCATGATCCGTCGCTGTTGCCAGACCCTGGAGATGACCTAAGCTAGGTTTTCTATCATATCATAATCATATTAACGAAAGCTTCAACTCTAATCCTAACCAGATATATCTCAATGTTGTTTTGCTCGCGTAGAAGGCTCTCGATGGGAGCGAGCAGCATATATTTATAGAAAAGGAAAGGAAAAAGATACCGAGCAGCATAGAAAGAAAGTAGAAAATGAGAGCAGCCTCCGTCCTAGAAAAGATGTTTAGTTTTTTCAAAATCTAGATAAATCTATATACTAAATAGTGTTTAGATTCATCCAAATTTTAAGACATCTATTTAGAGACGGACGGAATACTACTATACTTGCAATTACATCTGACTTGCTGACGATGATCCAATCCCTGACCGATGACTGTATCCAATCCCTCGCATGTCTAGATCTGCTGAGTCTTCCATAGACGGGTCGAGTCGTTTCAACGGGAGAAGCTCTCCCTAACGAATGGAATGGAATCGATCGGCGGAGAAGAAATGAACACGCGGCCGGGGCCTGCTTACTCTACGAAATGACCTTACCCTGTTCTTCTAGATACATATATGCTCCATGCCATGATACATATGCTAGCTTGCAGATCTTGGCATATGGGGTGTGGGGGGGGCGACATCTGCATCGCGACGACTAGATCTCGCGTATGCCCGCACCTGCCTCGCTACGGAAACAGAGCAGCTAGGCGTGTGTGCTTGCTGCAGCTTGCCGATCAAGGAACCTGCCGTGCCCTTCGCCGGCGCGTCATCTCCTCGGCGGCGGCCGGGGTGGGGAGGTGGGTGGGATGGGAAGGGGAGGGGAGGGGAGGAGGAGGTAGCTGACGTACGCCGTTCATTTTCTTTGGTTCTAGGGACTAGGGGTGCGCTGCGCAGGGTGGGGATCCTTTTTCTGTCTTGTCGCCTGCTTGTTTTGGGCGGTAAGGTGTTGGTAAAAGATTCAGTCTGCACCTAACTGCACGCGGTAACTCTCTCTGGCTGGCTGGCTGGCTGGCTGGCTGCTTGTCTTGTCCTCCTCTGCTCGCACCCTCTGCCCATTCTCACCAACCAGATCAGCCGACCACGGACACGTTTCCCATATGCACCATCTCCCTATAGCACGAGAAACTCCGTTTATATATACATAAATAGTATATGGCCAACTTTTCATTATTACTTTTCCATGGGAAACTCTAGGACCAACTCTGGTCTGGGCAGCAGCAATCGCTTTCTCTTTCAAAGATGTTGTTTGGTGCGAGTTGGGGCAAGGAGTATGGTGGGAATTTTCCGGAGTCTGTGGGTCACTTTCATCTTTCTAGCGTTATTTTCTTTCGTTTCGATACTATCTTGATGGTATGGTGTGATTTCTATATTAATATAGCGGGACCAAAACCTATTTTAAGGAACTTTTCATACAAATAGTCTACACAAATTAAAACGATCGCGGTACTATGAAAACTAGAAATACAACTTGGAAGGTGAGATAAGCATGGCAAGCCTATCTTTTTCTTAACGGTAAAAGTTGCCAAGGACCTGGAATTTGCGTTAAAAGGTGGAGAAGAAAAGGATATAAAAGAGTTAAACACCCGAGTGGTTTATCAAGTTGCCACCATGAGCGCATTGGTCATTAATTGGGAAAATGCAAATTATTGGTCACGAAGTTGTTGGTTGTGCTCCGTTAGTCATTCCATCACGTCCGTCGTTATGTCGCTGATGGCTATATGGTTTTTTTTACAAATGTCTCTATAAAATTTAGTTTCTTCTAATTGCCAGGTCCTTTTTCATTAAACTGCGTAGACCAATCTTCGTTAGCCCTCTTTCTATGCCCACGCTAGTCCCGTCACTTTTGTTGGATAGTCGTGTTAGAGAAGTACAAAGTGAAACCCCTACAAGTGAACTTTGTCTGCGCATTTGAATTGTTCCGAGCCTCCATCTCGCATTGTTGCTCCTCTTTGCACATGTTGGGGCACTACACAAACCAAAAAATTCTAGCGCATAACCAGGATCATATGTAAGTGAAGAGGCAACGGGTCATACCCTCGAAGATCGATCTAGCGAAAGTTTGTCGGTGACAAGGTTGGTCGTGCGTCGATCCCCGTGATAGCTGTGAGATTCGACACATTTTTATGGTTTCTATCGATGGTTTTCATTTGGATTTGATGGTTTTTTAGCTTTACCTAATGCTAATACTTTGGTAGCAAAGAAACATTGGTTTTTAATATGTGTTTAGTTCTAAACATCAACGGAGAGATTTAATAGCAAAACACAATATTGATGAAAACAAGCAAGTTCCTTTGTGGGAGCAATCAAGGGGAGGACACAGAAGCTTTAACGAGCAACTATACGGCAGAAATATTTCTTAGGCCGTATAGTTCCCGCCGTATAGTTGACATCTCCTTCGTCTTATTAAAAGGGGCAACTTTCGTGAAGAGGCAAAGGTCAAAATAGAACACACGAGCCGCCATCCCATCCAGAAGAGAGAAAAAAGAGATCCGGAGAAGAAGGAGAATATGTTCTTCATCTCGCTCCATGATCTTCGATCTCCCATCCAGCACACCTCAATAGACATCACTTGTACTTGAGAGAGATATAGAGATCCACCTTGCAGGATTAGGGTTTGAGATTGTTCTTCCCATCTTGAATTGTGTTGGATTTATTTCTATTTCTTAGTGTGGATCTTCACGGTAATATCGGGACGAACTCCCTTTATTTAATTATATCGATGATGCTTTTTTCTCTCATGTGTGAGTAAGTTCCCTTGGACGTGGGAGATGTAGGGGATTGGTAAGATGTGATGTGCCTATATATTTTCCATCAAGTTTGTGGTTGATTTTAATTACTATATTATGTGTGCTTGACTATCTGTTGGATGCTTAATGCATGTTGTCCAATTAAGGGCCCAGACAACATGATACTTTATTCTACATAGATAGAATCTTGTTTGCTAGGGGAAACTAGTTTGACTCGAGGACAACAAGGAACCACCAAGCTTATTGCATTAGTCCGATCCAAGGAGCTTAATTGCTAAGCAACCTGAAGGATCTTAATCGTCTAGTGACTGACCATATGGTTATGGTAAACAGGCTAGTAGGATTATTGAAGTTGGGATAAAATCTACCAAGAGGAGTTCTAGATAATTATGGGTTGCTCGCCTACACACATACTTATAAGATTATAATTGTTACACTTATCACTTATCCACCCGGCACATTCACTATCACCATGAACTGAAAATCCCCGCACCTACTTCGTCATCTGCAGAAAACAACAAACAAATTGTTCTTTACTTTTATGCATTTTTCTGAAGTTTACATTTTAGTTTTATTTAAATACTTTCATTTAATCCAAAACCTATTCCTATTTTAACACTTGTAGTCAATTCACTCGAAGACCTGTGACAATTTGATTGTGATAGAGACTTCATCAATAGACACTAACCTTTGGGCTCCCTGTGGGATCGACATCTTAACTTCAAAACTAGCTACAAACGATCTGTGCACTTGCAGCCATCAAGCTATTTTCTGGCGCTGTTGCCGGGGAGCTAAGCGCTAAGTGTTTGTCTCTTGACATTTCAGGTGTTACTATTACAAGATGGTCTCCTAGGAGACAAAGGGTCTACACGCCCGGTAGGGCTTATCTACAGATTAATTTGAGCAACGTGCCTACTCAAAGGCGCGAGGAAATCATTGAAAAACTTTTGAGATCGAATAAAGTTGAAGTTGACAACCTAAGTGACTTCATGGAAACCATGTCCAGTCATGGACAACCCCCAAGAAACCTGAGAAGACTCTTAGAGAATATAGTGCTCCAAACTCTGCATTTCTTAAACAACCAAAAGAATTTCCTAATCCTAGAGTTAGGAAATACCGATTTGACGGTGAAATTATTAAAATTTTGCAGAAAAAACTTTGAGTGGAAGGGAAGATAAGGACCCAGGAAGGCATCTTAGAGAGTTCGACGATGTGATAACATAACTTGGACCAAAAGGTTTGCCAAGAGAATTCTCTCGTCTAAAATTATTTCGTTGGTCTCTCAAAGGTAAAGCTCTAGATTGGTTATATTCTCTCCCTCACCATTATATTAAATGTTGGTAAAACTGCATTGTTGAATTCATAAATAGGTTAAATCCTTTTACAAAGGTAATAGAACTTAGAAAGAATATAGGCAACTTTAGTCAGAACGTGGGAGAAAACTACCCACAAGCCTGGGAATTTTTTTTTGGAATGATCAATAGTATTCCTAATCACATGGCTATTCTGAGTCAACTGTTTGCCACTTATTTTACCACGGCCTTAATACTCCGATCCATGCAAAGAGTTGCTAGACTCATTAGCAGGAGGATCAATAAATACTTTAACTATTAAAGCATGTTTGGAATTAATTGCTACTAGGGCTAAGAATTATTCTATATATAATCCCGATTTTGGCACTAAGCCGGAAAAGGGAATACTTCGTATAAATCCTAATCTTATGCCTGAAGTACGCAAAACCATGAAAGAAAAGGGTATACCTTCAGAACTTTTCAAGGAAAACAAAGTAGACTTGTTACAAGTTTTTACCGAAGAGGATGAACTAGAAAAGTTTTTCCACAATTGAAATATTGACGAACTAAGTCTTATAATAATTTGCATAAGCAATTTCAAAGACATAAAAAGATTTTGGCTAAACTTATAGAAAATTATGAGGAAATTGGCTAAGAAATAAAATTATTTAACAAGTACCTCAGTATGATTGAAACCCAATGTGAACAAATAGCATCTGGTTATCAAATTTTTCTTGCGATGATATAAATATTCCATTTATACTAATGTTGTTACAAGAAGAGGTGTAGTTGTTAAGGACCATTAGGAACAGGAATATGAAGAAAAAGATCGAAAGGAAAAAGCCTTGCTCAAAGCAAGCCAGGAAGATGATACATTGGTGGATCCTCAAGATGAAACCGCTCAAGACACACAAAATCAAACCTTGGAGGATAAGAATGGTACACATGATGACAGTTATAACTCTGATGCGGAGACTGTTGATCCAATAGAAGAAAAATACGCAAGCAAAGAACATGGAGTTGTTGCAATATGAAAGAAGAAAAATGATAAGCAACAACAAAAGAAAGCAACTAAAGAGTCTGATCCTACAGAAAAGGTAAAATATAAAGATAAGAAACTTACATATCCAGACCGTAAAAAGAAAGCACCAGATGAGGCAATCTATCATTCTTTCGCAAAAGCACTAAATGATCTTCGTCTAGAAATTCCATTTGTGGATGCAATAGAAGTGCCTTCCTATTCTAAAAAAATTCGTGACATTCTTAGTAGAAAGAAACAACTGAAACCGTCGCCATGGTGACTAGTTACCCTGCTAATAGGAGACTATTGTCTAAGTTAGGAGATCCCGGTATAGTAACTATTTCACGTTCAATAGGCAAAAATAATATTCATAATGCCTTATGTGATTTAGGTGCAGGAGTTAGTGCAATGCCATACTCCCTCTATAAAAAGCAAGGATTAGGGGAATACTCCCGCACTTCTATCACTTTACAGATGGCTGAAAAATCCACTAAACAACCTATTGGTATGATTGAGGATGTTCTACTTAGAATAGATGAGCATGTTATTCCCACTAACTTCATTATTCTTGAAATGATGGAAGATGAAAGATTATCTATAATACTTGGAAGACCTTTTCTTAGCACCGCAGGAGCATCAGTTGATTGTGTTGCAGGGTAAATAATCTTCAATGTTTATGATGTTGAAATAATCCGGTATTTTCCAAAGAAACTAGAAGCAGGAGAAAAGTATGTTCCAGCAAAACGAGTTCATGGCAAGTGCCTTTGATAAAGGGCAATAGAAGGTAAGAATTGAGAAACAGAGAAGGGGTTGAAATATTCAACCGTTCTCAATAAAATGCTTAATGGGAGTTAACTCATCATATTAATAAAATAAATTAAAGTTAGATAATAAAAATATTCATCGCATTCCTACAACTTTTTCACGGTCATTTTTCTAAGAGCACCAGTAAAGATATTTGTCAAAAGTAGCGTAAATACCCGAACAAGCATAGATTTAGAGTAGAAAAGAAAGTTTGAGTTTTATCTGTAGAAACTAGCTTAATAATATTTTTCAAATAAAAAATTGAAAGGATACGAATGTCGCCTAGAGGTGGGGGGTGAATAGGCGATTAAAACTTTTCCTAGAGTGGCTCAACAAAGGCGGAATAAAACTAGTGTTTACTTTTTTAAGCACAACCTAGAACAACTAAGGTTTACCTTTGTGCACCAACAACTTATGCTAAGCAATACAAGAAACAAAGTGATAGCAAGATATATATTACTTCAAGCACGAGGCTATCACAATGTAAAGTGCATAAGTAAAGAGCTCGGGTATAGAGATAACCAAGGCATGCAGGGACACCGATATTTTACCGAGTTCCTTCCAACATGGAGTACGTCTCGTTTGGAGAGGGGGTGGTATCAAACCACCAACTCCACAAAAGGCCTCCCTTATTCTCCGATGAATCTCACCCCAACGGGATCGATCCACGCTTCCACTATCGGTGCACTTGTCGGTGGCAACCGGAACCTCTCACACAAGGTTGGGGCACTTCTCCACAACTTAATTGGAGGCTCCCAACAAATGCCACAATAGGCCACAATGTCACCAAGGCCACAAAACCGTCTAGGGTTCCAAGAATCCAAGAGGGACAAGTTCCAATGAGAAACTCAAACCAAATCCTCCGAGGAGAACTCGAACCGATGCACCAAATGCAAATGGCAAGAACACCACAAAGATGCTCAAATCCCTCACTCTCAAGTTCCAACAAAGCTACTAAAACTATTGGGGGAACAAGAGAGGAGAAATCAAAGAGAGACACAATGTAGCATCCCAGTTGTCTAACATCTGTAATGCTACTTGTTATAATAATAAAATGGGCCACTTCCAACATATAATTGTTGCATCATCATATCATGCTCATGTCATCATGTCCCCTTGCATTTGAGCATCATATAAAACCCTTTCTTGTTTGGTTCTTATCTCATGTGCATGATTAATTGTATTTGCCTCTTGATATTGTATTTGGGTCTTAATAAATTGTTAAATGCCCAAGTTGAGTTGGGGGCATCTCTCTTTTTGACTCCACCGCCTTTTCTATCACCACCTTATAATTCCACCATCCAACTATTCTGAGCTTGGCATTTTGTTGATTTATCTCTGGCTCGTGATAAGTTGGTTGGAACCCACCCATAATCTATGCTTGGCCTTGCCCACTTTTTTGGGAATGCATATGAGTAATGCCATGATAATCTTATTGTTTTCACAAGGATATGGTTGGCATTAATTATGTTGCATGGGCCATGCAAGTGCCACCTTCTCTAGTTTTGGTTTTTGCTTGGGATTCAAAGTGGATCTTTTCCTTTGCTTAAATCTTGTTTTGGGCTTGTAGTTGCTACATAAAATCACCATCTCTATCCCCCCTTTAGCTTAAACCCTACCCCCATGCCCCATGCACATACATGTGCTCATGAGGCATGCACCTACCAAACCCCCCCCTCTCTTTTGGATCTTGCTTGTTCTTTGTTTGGATCATGCATGGGCCAAATAGAACCACCCCATCACCTTGATCACCTCTCCCTATCTTTCCCCCTTTCTCTTTTTCTTGATCATGTGTGTTTGAATGGAAGCATGCATGATCAACCTTAGTACCATCATCTCTTCTCTTCCCTCTCTCTTAGTCCACCCTAAATCTACCTTGCCATCCCCTATTCTACCTAAACAAAACCTAAGCTACATCCTCTCTAAACAAACCCTAAGCCACCCTTTCCCCTCTAATCTACCTCTTTTTCCCTAAGCAAAACCCTAGCTACACCCCTTCCCTACCTAGCATGTTTCCATGCCCCCAGCCATGCCAACCCTCTCCCTCTCCTGCATGAGGACCCCACCTCCATGCCCTAGCTCCCCCCCCCACACGACCAGGGACCCCCTAACCTAGCCCTAGCCCGAGCTTCCCTCTCCTCTTTCTCCCATCTCCGCCTTGCCCGCCCACGCCACAGTCCACTGCCCGCCGCCTACCCCACCTGGAAGACACCCACCAGCCCTGCCGCGCGACCCCCTGGACCCCATGGCGATCACGTGAAGGAGGGGTGCAAAAGTGGTCGAGCCGACCTGCCCCTCCTCCACGCAAGCCCCCACCTCGCCCTGGCGTTCTTATCCTCCCTCACCCCTCTCTGGCCTCCCCAGATCCGCCCTAGGGACCCTGCACCGCTCCCCTCCTCTGCCCTCCTTTTCCACCACCCCAACTCCCCCTCGCCACACACCGCCCGTCTACCTCGTGCCACCGTCGTTCTAGCCGGAGGCGTGTTGCTGCAAGGTGTCGAGGAAGCCCCCTGGAGTCGCTGCGATGACCCTGGACCCAGACGCGAGGAGGGCGGCCCGGCAGCCACCTGCGTCGCCGCCCGTGAAACCCTAGCTTCTCCGTTCGCGACGCTCCATCGATCACTGCACCCGAGCCTCGCCGTCGTCACTGCAGACCCGCGGTGAGCCCCGACCCCGCTAGACATGCCTGGCCCTACCTCGCTTCTGCCGGCGTGACGAACGTTACGAGCACTCGCGTCTGCCGGCGGCGTCGCGGGCCGCTTCGCAGCGGGCGTCTTCGCCGCCTCCCACCTTCCTCACATCAAACCAAGGCCCGGCCCAGTGGTAGCCGCCCTCAGGCGTCCATGATCGCGATCGAGCCTGGCGCCCCCGTTTTCCTCATCGCGCATGCTTGTTCATTCACAAGAGAGAAGATCCTGATGTCGCTGGTCGTTTTGAATACCCCTTCCCTTTTGCCGCCAACCCGCGGTCCTCGGGGCCCTCTCGGCGTCGGAGGTAATTTTATAAAAAGGCTCGGCGTTTTCTTTTGTCAACCAGCGGTCCCTCTGGTTCCAGCCTTTGGAGTGTGGGTCCCAGAACCCCAGCCCACCTGCGACCAGGAGGAGTAGGAAGAGTAAACGTTTAGAGACTGTTTTAATTCAAATCTGTTTAAATAATTTCAAAATTCAAATTCAATTGATTTAAACAACTTTTCATTGTTTTTCCAAAACACACAAATGATATATGTATGGATATCGAAAAATGAGAGGATTTCAAATATGCCATCCAATTTGACTTTTGCACAACTAAAATTCCAGGTTTACTTAAATTACCACCAATGCCTTTGGATTTTCAATAATTAATAACTTTTGATTTATAATTCCAAATTAAGCAAATGATATGTCTAAAATGATCAGCTCGACGAGGCCTTTCTGTTTATGCTATCCATAACTTCAATTGCAGCATGCATCATATAAATATATAGTGAACAACAACTGTTATGACAACAAATTGTGAACCAAAACTCCACTAAAATGTTGCTACTTGTTTTTCACACCTCACCATGCCATGCTACTTTTCTTGCCATGTAAATTGTGCATCATTCATCATGGCATGATTGTTTGTTTGACGCATCTTATTCATATGCTTGTGCTCTATATTCATGTTGGCCTTGTTTGTTTGGTTTTTCTCGGATAGACACTGAGCAGGGGTTGTATCAAGAGAACCAGGAGCACTACCCAGATCCGTCCCTCGCTTCAACTGAGATACCAGGCAAGCACTTCCACATGCTTGCATACATATAGTACCTATTGCCTCTATCTTACTCTTGCATCATTGAGTCGCGATTGCATTAAATGGAATCCCAAGTATGCATAGTCTTTACTTTTAAACTCCACCTAGCTTGTTCCTCCATCCCATGAGCCATTACTGTAGGAGTTGTTTGAGCCATGCGAGTCGTAGAACAGCATGTGTAGGGTATGTGAGTGTCTGTTGGATAATGAGGTACCTAAACAACTTAACTTTGAGTAGTTAGGATAACTAAAGAAAGTGGCACGGTGAGCAACATCTGCTATTTGGTTTTCCGCTCACTTGTGTCCGTAAGACCCAGTACTTGATTCCTGTTCCTTGATTTATCGCGCTATCCACATCCGGGAGGTATATGGGACCCCACAGGCGAGCTTGATTCCGTCTTATTTCTTGGGGCCACAAACTAGTTTGAGGTTTTATTTACGATCCTGCTTATGCCATGCTACCGTATATCTGTTTAGGTAAGCGTAATGTTTTGCGGTATCAGCGATCCCCGATTGAGGATCTGTCGTTATGTACCATTGTCGCAAACCTTGAGTCCGTCTCGAAGCTTGCTTACCGTTCTGGGTGTACTCAAGGGTGGCCCCGAAATATTTCTGAATCTGTGATTGTTCATCGTGAAAGCCTCGTTGGGTTTTGATTTGGTTTTTCCGAGGTTGATCGAGCGTGTGTTGCTATTGGTGCACCCGGGTAAAACTTTCAAAGCCGTGTCCGCGGATATGGACGACTTGGAGCATTTCTCGATCATAGACAAGCATAACTAAAGTACCGCTTAATCGACTAAGTAACTTGACTAGTAAATAGTGCAACACTCATGGAATGGTTAATAAAATGGCCAGCGGATGGGGGTTGTTCGCTTCCTTGTTGGTAGCGAGGAGGAGGATGGATCGGATGAGATTACCATTATAACTATCGTTCTTAAATTCACGGACATCCGCTATCATTGGTTAGGCGGATGGTTAGCGATATCTGTATAATTGCTAGGGTTTATCTTTATTGCAATTCGTCACCCAGTTGTGTCCCCTTTAGCGGCATTAAGACTTCTGAGTACCCTTAGGGTCTCACACGATAAATTCTTGATTCAGATGAGCAGGTACCTTCTCGTGACGGATCTTTGGGTGGAAGAAGCGAAGATGTGGGCGATCGTTCGGTGTAGAGATTCCGGAACGGGATCCGTGAGACCTGTAGTTGGGATGTGCTTATTTCTATGGCATCTTATGCCGATTTGCTTCTTATCCGTACTCGGATCTTGTTTGCGCCCGCATGATACTACGATGTGTGTTGTATGAGGAGTTATCCTAAAATATAGATCTATCTAAGTCATTTGAATCTTGTATGGCGTTGCTATATTCCTTTCTTTCTAGATGGTATGGCTTTGATGTACTCTTGTATGGTGGCTTGCGTACATACCCACTTGTGCACGTAGTTGATCCCTTCGCTTTCGACCACGCCGTCTGACAGTCCCGTTGAGAGGTAGTGGTTGGGACGTCTGAAAGGACTACCGGTGAGTGGCTTTTGGGGCCCCAGTACTATTTCAACCACTACCACTCATCCAGGCTTGTATCTAGGAGCGTAGTTCACGAGGTAGTTACAATTGGTATCGAGCCATCCCGACCTTCGTGGTTTCAAGCAGTCGTTGTCGATCTAGCAAATATTTTGGTAGTTATGTATATTAGGGAAAAACAAAGCGAGTAGGACCTTCCACTTTTCTTCTTACCCTCCACCCACCCTTTTATGGTAAGGAAGTGCGTTTTCAATCCTCTTCTCAAAGTTCAAACTAGGATTCACGTGTTACGGGTTCCGTAGTACCATAGGTTGTGTGTGTGTGTGTGTGTGTAATCCCTTGTCTATCTGTTGCATCCAAGTTGTTATCTTATCGCCTTTGGTTATCAAGCTGTTGGTACATTCCATACCGCAGGCTTATGCAAACCGCAATCTATCTTCCTCTTTGTATCCGACGCTATCTTTTTGGGGTGTTCGTTTCGTAGTTACCAATCTTTAGGTTTAACGTGAGAAGAAGGGGTTAGGATATGTGTTCCACTTGTTCATGTGCGGAGTAATGATTTGAGTGCGGGATGGAGTCGCGACCATACCACTACTTGTATCATTCGCTTTGGTATATTGAATCGGTAGAGTCACTAATCTTGATTCGTTAAGTAAATTTAGCATCTATTGGTATTTTAATGCGAAATTTGTGGAAAATTTTTCTTGGATATATTTGTGTACCACACTCCTTTTCAGTCGTGTGCGATATGCTTAATATCTTTTAGGTGCTATGAACTTTGTTGATATTTTAATATCATCTCAGTAAATTGTATCCTTTAATCTTGGTTAATTCCATCTTGGTACTATTTTGGATTATTGTCATTCTCCATTATAAATCTTGACTTGAGTTTATATCAATGACAGGATGGCTCCCCACGGGATCAAGAGGACATCCTCGAATCGGGCTCGGTATTGTCAAGCATAGCTAATGCTTTGGCAATGCAAGAGAACCAGGCGCTTTGAGGAGGCGTCGGAAGGCGAGTTTGCTCCACTTCCTCCACCTCCCAAGCGTGGTGACATCAAGAGCTTCCTCAAGTTCAACCCTCGTCGATTCGATGTTTTGACCGACCTGACGCGGATGATTGGCTGCGTGAGATCTCAAGGCTGCTCGAGGCTGCGATGTTCCGAGCAGAGTGGGTCAAGTGTGCTACTCACCTTCTCAAGGGGATGCCGCTCTTTGGTGGGAGAACTACTTGAAGGCAAGCTGCACTGGGTTCCGACCCTACTTGGGAGAGGTTCCTTTGAGCGTTCAAGGAGTTTCTCTCGGAGATTGTGATGGAAAGGATGAAGGAGGCCTTCCTCAACTGAAGCGGAAATGATAACGTCAACACCTATATCAGAACTTCATGAATCTATCCCGTTATGGTGGTGATGAGGTATCGATGACAAGAAGAAGCGAGAAAGGTTGAGCAAGGGCTCAATCGTCGATCAAGTATGCAATCACGCATGCAAGACCGGCAACCTTCACGGAACTACAGACACAAGACTACAAGAGGAGGCAAGCGGGCAAGTGTTCAAGGTCCAAGAAACACAACGAGGATGCATCAAGCTGCGATTATGGCAGCTCCTTCTAAGCGGCGTGTGCGGGTTCCTAACACCACCGTCGCTCCGGCTCCACCAAGACACGCAAGTTTCGCGCCAAGGCCATCAAACTTCACCCTGCGGCTCCTGGGGCTACAACAACCCTTACCTGGGCGCTGGCGGAGTCCACAGCTACTACGCTCCACGTCCGGCTAGTGCACTTCGTGTGGAGATCACGGACATCAAAGCTGAACCGTCCAATGAAGAACAAAGCTCTCCCTCCACCCCGCCAAGATCGCAACAAGCTCTCCTTGGTTCGTGCACCACCGCCTCGGGCTCTCAACATCAACACTAAGCCGGTCTGCGGTTGTTCGAAAGCTAACGTCAACGCCTCTCAAGTGAGCTCGCACTGGAGTTGTCATGGGTATGCTTTGATTAACTCGGTTCTGACGAGTTCTCTTTGATTCTGGTGCATCGCATTCGTTTGTTTCGATGAAGTTTGCAAGTGAGAATGGGTTAGCGTCAGATCCTCTTCCCAAGCGGCTAATGTTTCTTTCTCCGGGAGCAAATATGGAAGCATCTAAGATCAGTCATGGCAATAAAGTTGAGATTGGTGGTTCTTCATTCTTGGCTTCTTTGATTGTTCGCAACTCGACATTGATGTCATTTTGGGCATGGATTGGTTGTGACAAATGCATTTGTGTTTGATTGTCTTTGAGCTCGGTGTCTCTAAAGATTCACGAAGGCCATGTAGTTTTTCTCCAAGTCGACTCCTGTGTCCGGCTCTATTCCTTGGCGACTCGAATAATGATGCTATGGAAGCTATTGAGGGTACCGATGGTCCGTGAGTTCCGGATGTCTTTCTGAAGAGTTGCTGTATGCCTCCGGATCGCGAGGTTGAATTTGTGATTGAGCTTGAACTGGGCGGCTCCTATCTCCAAGAGGCCATATAAAATGGGTCCTTCGAGTTGGTGAACTCAAGCGACAACTTGATGAACAAGAGAAGTTGGGTTTAACAAGACTTCTTCTTGGGGTAGCCCAACAATCTTTGTGAAGAAGCGTGGAGGCGATAGGCTATGTGTTGACTACCGGGCTCTCAATGCTAAAACCATCAAGAACAAATATCCTCTTCCACGGATAAATGATCTATTTGATCGCCTAGCGAGGTATGGTGTTCTCTAAGCTGGACTTGAGAAGTGGTTATCACCAAATCAAGATTCGCAAAGAAGATGTGCCCAAAACAGCTTTCACCACCCGCTATGGCCCTGTGAGTACACGGTCATATCTTTCGGTCTCACCTTTTGCTACCTTCTCGGTGATGAACTCGGTTTTCATGGAGTACTGGACAAGTTTGTTGTGGTATATCTGGATGACATTCGTCTATTCCAAGTCTAAGGAAGAGCATGAAGAACACTGCGGTGTGTCTGAACAAGCTTCGTGAGAACCGCTTGTATGCAAAGTTCTCTAAGTGTGAGTTTTGGCTTCAAGTAACCTATCTGGGCCATGTTATCTCCGCCAAGGGCATTGCAGTCAACCCGAACCGTGAAAACAATAGTTGAATGGCTTCCTCTGCTAATGTCAAGGAAGTGCGGAGTTTTCTCGGCTTAGCTATTGCCGTCGCTTTGTGAGAACTTCTCGAAGATAGCAAAGCCTCTTACCGATCTCCTTAAGAAAGGCAAGAAGTACTGTGGACTCACCTTGTCAAGAAAGTTTTGAGACACTCAAAGAGAAGCTCACTTCCACAGTCTTGGTTCCTCCGGATACATCTAAGCCTTTCCGGATATTGCGATGCCTCTTTGCAAGGATTGGGTGCGGTCTGATGCAAGAGAAGCAGTGGTTGCTTATGCCTCTCGTCGATTGAAGACACATGAGATCAACTATCCCACACATGACCTCGAGCTAGCGGTTGTCTTTGCCTTGAAGCTTTGGAGGCACTACTTGCTTGGTAACCGTTGTGAGATCTTCTCGGACCACAAGAGTTTGAAGTATATCTTCACTCGGCTGATCTCAACCTTGGCAGGAGATGGATCAAGCAATCAATGACTTTGATGTGACCATCAACTACACCCGTGCAAAGCAAACGTCATGGCGGATGCGCTTAGCCGTAAAGCTTATGTCAACAACCTCATGGTAGAAGAGCAAGAACCTCTCTTGCGAGGAATTCCGTCACCAACTCGAAATTGTGGAACAAGGGCATCTCCTGAACCTTGGCTACTCCTCTCTTGGAAGAACAGATTCGCTCGTCGACTTGGTGATCACTTTGTAAAGCTCATCTCTAAGCTTGGCCTTCCAAGTATGAATCCTTCCATGTTGATGATCAAGGCACGCTCTTCTTTGAACAGGATGTTTGTTCCAAACTACCGTGCGAGATACCAAGTTCTCAAGGAGGCACATGATTCGGTTCTTTCCATCCATCTGGCGGCACAAAGATGTACATGGACTTGAAAACACAATCTTGGTGGCACAGGTTGAAAAGGTATTGCGCCAAGTCGTCTCGAGAATGTGATGTGCGCTGCAGAGTCAAGGCATCCATCGAAACCATTTGGTCTTCTACCATTGAAACCTCCGAATGGAAATGGGAGAAGGTAGAGATGGACTTCATCACTTTGGTTTTCCGAGGTCGAAGGGCAACAATGCAATCTTTGTTGTCATCGATGCTTTCTAAAGTGGCTCATTTCTTCCCGATCAAAGAAACAATTTACGGAATTCATTGGTGAGCTCTATATCAATGATTGTCTCTTTGTATGGGGTTCCACTTGAAATCAGTTCGGCATCGTGGAGCATCTTCACCTCAAGTTCGGAGAGTTTCCAAAAGCTTTGGGAACAAAGTTGAACTTCAAAGATCGCTTACCACCCTCACCGCAAGGACAAGTGGAGAGGATCAATCAGATTACGGAGGATATGCTTAGAGCTTGCGTCATCTCTTTTGGCATGAAGTGGGAGGAATGCCTTCCATATCTGAATTCTCCTACAACAACTTCGGAAGAGTCCGAAGATGGCAGATTCGAGGCTCTCTATGGTCGCAAGTCAGAACTCCAATTGGTTGGTCGGTGCGGAGAAAGAATCTGGTTTGGCCCTGACATTGTGACTCAGGCAGAGGAGAAGGTGCATATCATTCTGGACAACCTGAAGATTGCTCAAAGTCGTCAGAAGAGCAACTATGACAGGAAGCACACAGATATGGTATATGCCCCTGGTGATCTCGTCTACCTTCGTGTCACTCCCATGAGAGGAACCCACCGCTTCGGTATCAAAGGAAAGTTGGCTCCTAGATACATCGGTCCTTTCAAGATACGTGGTAGAAGAGAAGTTGCTTATGCACTGGAGCTTAGGAAAAACTCAAAGTCCATGATGTTTTCCACATCTCTCAGCTCAAGAAGTGCTTCAAAGATCCGGCAAGACCGTGGATCATGAGCTAATCGACCTCCAAGAAGATCTCCTATCAAGAACACCCCACCAAAATCCTTGAGACCCTTGAGCGAAGGACGCGCAACAAGTCCATCAAGTTTTGCAAGGTGTAGTGGTCACATCACTCTGTTGATGAAGAAACAGGGGAGCGTGAAGATGAACTCCGTGCCAACCATCCTTCTCTCTTTGTATCTTCTTCTTCTTCCTAGAATCTCGGGGCGAGATTCTGTTTAGTGGGGAGTTGTAGCATCCCGGTTGTCTAACATGTAATGCTACTTGTTATAATAATAAAATGGGCCACTTCAACATATAATTGTTGCATCATCATCATATCATGCTCATGTCATCATGTCCCCTTGCATTTGAGCATCATATAAAACCCTTTCTTGTTTGGTTCTTATCTCATGTGCATGATTAATTGTATTTGCCTCTTGATATTGTATTTGGGTCTTAATAAATTGTTAAATGCCCAAGTTGAGTTGGGGGCATCTCTCTTTTTGACTCCACCACCTTTTCTATCACCACCTTATAATTCCACCATCCAACTATTCTGAGCTTGGCATTTTGTTGATTTATCTCTGGCTCATGATAAGTTGGTTGGAACCCACCCATAATCTATGCTTGGCCTTGCCCACTTTTTGGGAATGCATATGAGTAATGCCATGATAATCTTATTGTTTTCACAAGGATATGGTTGGCATTAATTATGTTGCATGGGCCATGCAAGTGCCACCTTCTCTAGTTTTGGTTTTTGCTTGGGATTCAAAGTGGATCTTTTCCTTTGCTTAAATCTTGTTTTGGGCTTGTAGTTGCTACATCAAATCACCATCTCTATCCCCCCTTTAGCTTAACCCCTACCCCCATGCCCCATGCACATACATGTGCTCATGAGGCATGCACCTACCAAACCTCCCCCCTCTCTTTTGGATCTTGCTTGTTCTTTGTTTGGATCATGCATGGGCCAAATAGAACCACCCCATCACCTTGATCACCTCTCCCTATCTTTCCCCCTTTCTCTTTTTCTTGATCATGTGTGTTTGAATGGAAGCATGCATGATCAACCTTAGTACCATCATCTCTTCTCTTCCCTCTCTCTTAGCCCACCCTAAAATCTACCTTGCCATCCCCCATTCTACCTAAACAAAACCTAAGCTACATCCTCTCTAAACAAACCCTAAGCCACCCTTTCCCCTCTAATCTACCTTTTTTCCCTAAGCAAAACCCTAGCTACACCCCCCTTCCCTACCTAGCATGTTTCCCCCATGCCCTGCCCCAGCTCGCCAACCCTCTCCCCTCTCCCTGCATGAGGAACGCACCTCCATGCCCTAGCTACCCCCCCCCCCACACGACCAGGGACCCCCTAACCTAGCCCTAGCCCGAGCTTCCCCTCTCCCCTCTTTTCTCCCCTCTCCTCCCACTTGCCCAGTCCACCTGCTCGCCGCCCACACCTGGAAGACACCCACCAGCCGCCGTGACCCCTGACCCCATGGCGATCACGTGAAGGAGGGTGCAAAAGTGGCCGAGCCTGCCCCTCCTCCACGCAAGCCCCACTTTCGCCCGTTCTTATCCTCCTCCTCTCTGCCTCCCAGATCCACAGGACCACCTGCCGCTCCCTCCTCTGCCCTCCTTTTCCACCACCCCAACTCCCCCTCGCCACACACCGCCCGTCTACCTCGTGCCACCGTCGTTCTAGCCGGAGGCGTGTTGCTGCAAGGTGTCGAGGAAGCCCCACAGGTCTGCGGCGACCACAGACCCAGCGAGGAGGAGGCCCCGGCAGCCTGCGTCGCCGCCCGTCGAAACCCTAGCTTCTCCGTTCGAGCCGCCGCTCCATCGATCGCTTTGCACCCCGAGCCTCGCGTCGTCTTGGCCGCAGCGGTGAGCCTGACCCGCTAGACATGCCTGGGCCTCGCTTCTCGCCGACGAGCGTTTCGCCGAGCACTCCGCGTGCCGGCGAGCGGCGTCGCGAACCGCTTCTGGCAGCGCGTCTTCTAGCCGCCTCCCACCTTCCTGTCATCAAACCAAGGCCAGCCCGATGGTAGCGCCCTCATTTGCGTCCGTGATCGCGATCGAGCCTGGCGCCCTTTTTCCTCGCGCATGCTTGTTCAGTTCGTCAGCAGAGAAGATCCACAGTATCAGCGGGTCGTTTTGCGAATACCCCCTTCCCCTTTTTGCCACGCCAACCCGCGGTCCTCAGGGCCCTCTGTCAGCGTCAGTAGTAATTTTATAAAAAGGCTCCAGCGTTTTTCTTTTGTCAACCCGCGGTCCCTCTGGTTCCCAGGCACTGGAGTGTGGGTCCGCAGAACCCCTGGCCCACCTGTCTGCGACCCAGGAGGGAGTAGGAAGAGTAGAAAACGTTTCAGAGACTGTTTTTAATTCAAATCCTGTTTAAATAATTTCAAAATTCAAATTCAATTCAGATTTAAACAACTTTTCCATTGTTTTTCCAAAACACACAAATGATATATGTATGGATATCAGAAAAATGAGAGGATTTCAAATATGCCATCCAATTTGACTTTTGCACAACTAAAATTCCAGGTTTACTTAAATTACCACCAATGCCACTGGATTTTCAATAATTAATAACTTTTGATTTATAATTCCAAATTAAGCAAATGATATGTCTAAAATGATCAGCTCGACGAGGCCTTTCTGTTTATGCTATCCATAACTTCAATTGCAGCATGCATCATATAAATATATAGTGAACAACAACTGTTATGACAACAAATTGTGAACCAAAACTCCACTAAAATGTTGCTACTTGTTTTTCACACCTCACCATGCCATGCTACTTTTCTTGCCATGTAAATTGTGCATCATTCATCATGGCATGATTGTTTGTTTGACGCATCTTATTCATATGCTTGTGCTCTATATTCATGTTGGCCTTGTTTGTTTGGTTTTTCTCGGATAGACACTGAGCAGGGGTTGTAACAAGAGAACCAGGAGCACTACCCAGATCCGTCCCTCGCTTCAACTGAGATACCAGGCAAGCACTTCCACATGCTTGCATACATATAGTACCTATTGCCTCTATCTTACTCTTGCATCATTGAGTAGCGATTGCATTAAATGGAATCCCAAGTATGCATAGCCTTTACTTTTAAACTCCACCTAGCTTGTTCCTCCATCCCATGAGCCATTACTGTAGGAGTTGTTTGAGCCATGCGAGTCGTAGAACAGCATGTGTAGGGTATGTGAGTGTCTGTTGGATAATGAGGTACCTAAACAACTTAACTTTGAGTAGTTGGGATAACTAAAGAAAGTGGCACCGGTGAGCAACATCTGCTATTTGGTTTTTCCCGCTCACTTGTGTCCCGTAAGACCCCGAGTACTTGATTCCTGTTCCTTGATTTATCGCGCTATCCATATCCGGGAGGTATATGGGACCCCCCTGGGCCAGAGCTTGATTCCGTCTTATTTCTTGGGGCCACAAACTAGTTTGAGGTTTTATTTACGATCATGTACTTATGCCATGCTACTTCTGTATATATTGTTTAGGTAAGTGTAATGTTTTCGCGGTATCGACAGTCCTCGATTGGGGATCTGCTGTCGTTTACAGCCATTGTCGCAAACCTTGAATCCGTCTCGAAGCTTGCTTACCGTTATGGTGTACTCAAGGGTGTCCCCGAAATATTTGAATCTGTGATTGTTCGATCGTGAAAGCCTCGTTGGGTTTTGATTTGGTTTTCGAGGGTTGATCGAGTGTGTTGCTATTGGTGCACCCGGTAAAACTTTCAAAGCCGTGTCCGGATATGGACGACTTGGAGCAGTTTCTCGATCATAGACAAGCATAACTAAAGTACCGCCTTAATCTCAAGTAACTTGACTAGTAAATAGTGCAACACTCATGGAATGGTTAATAAAATGGCCAGCGGATGGGGGTTGTTAAATCGCTTCCTTGTTGGTAGCGAGGAGGAGGATGGATCGGATGAGATTACCATTATAACTATCGTTCTTAAATTCACGGACATCCGTCTATCATTGGTTAGGCGGATGGTTAGCGTATCTCAGAGAATTGCTAGGGTTTATCTTTATTGCAATTCGTCACCCAGTTGTGTCCCTTTAGCAGCATTAAGACTTCTTTGAGTACCCTTAGGGTCTCACACGATAAATTCTTGATTCAGATGAACAGGTACCTTCTCGGGGCGGATCTTGGGTGGAAGAAGCGAAGATGTGGGCAACGATTGTTCGGTGTAGAGATTCGGAACGGGATCCGTGAGACTGTAGTTGGGATGTGCTTATTTCTATGGCATCTTATGCCGATTTGCTTCTTATCCGTACTCGGATCTTGTTTGCCGCTTCGCATGATACTCGATGTGTGTTGTATGAGGAGTTATCCTAAAATATAGATCTATCTAGGTCATTTGAATCTTGGTATGGCGTTGCTATATTTCCTTTCTTTCTAGATGGTATGGCTTTGATGTACTCTTGTATGGTGGCTTGCGTACATACCCACTTGTCGTAGTTGATCCCTTCAGCCGACTACGCCCGTCTGACAGTCCGTTGAGAGGGTAGTGGTTGGGACGTCTGAAAGGACTACCAGTGAGTGGCTTTTGGGGCCCCACCGTACTATTTCAACCACTACCACTCATGCAGGCTTGTATCTAGGAGCGTAGTTCACCGAGGTAGTTACACACAAAAGCCCCAAAAATCTAGATCCCCAAAGATACACTCACAAAGAGATGAATCGGTTAGGTCAAAATGCGAATCTAGATCTCCTCTCTCTTCCACTCAAATATGGGCAAGAATCATCGGAGGGAAAAGATTAGCCAAACTTCAATATATCTAGAGCAAGTGTAGACAAAGTTTAGCCTAATAGATAAGAGAGGAGTAATCTAAAGTGAAAATGGACAAAGGGTATAAATAGAGGCCCAGAAAAACTAGCCGTTCGGGGCTTTTTTTCGGAACGGTCCGGTACTACCGAATTTATCCGGTAGTACCGCATGTTCCACGAAAAAGTAGAAGCAGAGCAGCAGCGGGATGTAGCCTGGCCGTACGTGCACGCAGCGATCCAAGTGGCTGCGTAGCTGGGCCCGTCTTGAGGCAGAGCATCTTAGCTGACATCTCGCGCATGCAAGCAGCAGATGCAGACAAGCGACAAGCAAGCTGGCGGCGTGGCCCGCAAGCAGCGTGACAAGCGGTGGCGGCAAGCAAGGCGGCCGGCGCAGAAGAGCAGCAAGGCCAGCTTGTGGCCAGGCGAGCAGGCAGGCTGTAGCAGTGAGAGGCGGCGGCAGCGGGATCTAGATCTCGATCTGAAAAATATCTGGGCCAAATAAACTGGGCCAATGGGCGGTACTACCGGGCCGGTCCGGTAAGACCCGAAAAAGGCACCGGGCCAGACAGAAAATGAGTGCAAGGCCAAAGCGTCTTGTATTGGGCAGGTATAGACGGCCCAGAAAACAACTTTTTCTTTTTCTTTTTAAATCGAATAACATCCAATATTCAAACGGTCATAACTTTTAAACGGTAGCTCCGATTGACCCGATTCCAATTGCGTTGGATAAAGGACGACAAGTGCTACCCTATAAAAAGTGGAAATATTGGTTATCACCAAGTGAGAATGTATCAAGTAATATAATGTGAGATACCTCACTTGGTGAGAAACCGAAAAGCCGCATAAATCAAAATCGCAACAAGATACAAACGGAAGATCCGATTTTGATGAACAAGAGCTTGTTATAGAGATTACCACAAGCTCTATATCCTCACATGGATAAGACCAAATAACAACCAAATATGATGATGCAAGTATGCAAAGGTTTGAGCTCTCTCCGAACGATGTGATCGAGTTACTCATTCGAGAGCCCCTCTTGATAAGACGGTTATCTATCCTAAACCCGGTCTCTACACACAACAAGAGACCGGCAAAGGGAAAATCTATCAAGATTATACCTTTGCCTTGTGCATTCCACTTGAGCTCGATGTAAGCGGTCTTGCCTTCTCAAGATGGAACGCCTTTCTTAATACCTCATCACCGACCTCGCATATTGAGCTTGCACAACATATCTTCTTTGCATTTCATCGACCTTGAAGTCAACACATGCTCCAAGCGATGCCAATGGACAAATCCTACAAGTATAACTTAATACACACATTAGTCCATAAAGATTGTCATTAATTATCAAAACCACACATGGGGGCCCAACATGTTCTTTAAAAAATGCATCTCTAAAAATTTGGGTGAAAAAGCATGCTATAGAAGGTCTAATGACCTACTATGCAGCGGGAATTTTTATTCTGGCTCTATAGTTTCGGCCGTATAGTTATCGCCAAAATTCTCAAAAGTTGGGGTTCGGATATAGAAGGTTTGCGACCAACTATACCGCTGGACCATTTGGTACGGCTGTATAGTTGTGGCCGTATAGTTGTGATCTGGCGAAGGGAAACCCTAACCCTCGCCGCCGCCACAACTATACGATGGGAGCTACCCGGCCCAGCCGTATAGTTTGGCCCGACCACTTAAACGGGTTGGGGCAGGGCAAGGTTCTTCCTCCTCTCATTATTTCTCTCAACCTCTCTCTCCAAAACTCTTAAAACCTCTCAAGAACTCTCAATTCTTAACGGATTTCATTCGTTTGAGTGGGGGAATCAATAGATAGGTATGTTTCTCTCCTTATCCATGCTTTATTTTCAGAATTCCATGGTTGAAATCTTCTCATTAAATTAGTGAATGAACTCAAGCTTGATTGATTTTGCCTTTTAATTTCTCACGTTAGGATTGAATTCCTCCACGTAGAATCACTCATATATCATGTACAAACTATATGCCTAAGGTTTTATGTTGAAATTTCTCAGTGCATCAAGATGAACAAGCTCGGTAGTATTTTTCGAAAGAGCAGGAGCCATCATGGTGAGGGCTCGGGGCTCCGGGTTGAGCTCGACAACAAGTATGCCATGGTTTTGGCGAGGAAGGTGCTGCCCACACGATGGGTCGATAACGGCTTTCTCAACTCAGTAGAGTTGAAGGGGACTTATTTACCTATGTGCAAATCACGGGGCTCGCCCGGCCAACGCCAACCACTACACCTACAAGGGCTCACCCATGAGTTCCTCGCCTCCTTCTCATTGCTTCGCAGGGAGAGAAAGGTAATGCATGCATGATAAATTTCACCGCTAACCAACGACCATATCAAAATACCTATCAACAATTCTGCAATGCTTATGGATTCCCTCAAGTAGGGAACCAACTATTACAAACTCAGTATAGCATCTCGAGTGCAAATACTTGGGAGGTTGTTTACATTAATGGTGGTAGGGACTTCTACCGGAAGAATATGTCCACCATCTAGAACCCAACCATCATTTACTTTGCTATGTTTCTTGCTAATCTGTGTTAGGAAGAGGAGATACCACTTGATGGCCAATGCGAACATGGACATGATCACCAAGGCTCTTCTCTAATGCGACTGCAGTCCCACTCCATGACTCTATTTCTCCAACACCTCCACCACTAGAGCAACAAAAGAAAGGTGATATTTGTATCGGTGGAATGATAACCCACCTAATCCAAGCCCTTGAAATTGAAATTCCTATTGCTCAACCTATTGATGGCTCCATACTTATGGATGTGGATATATAACTTCTTGTGGCTTCCTCGGTGTTTACCAAGCTAACAGGATACTCAAGGCTTATCAATTTGGTTATCTTAATGATGTGCGGGATGGTCGATGCCACTGCGTTCGCAAGCCTTCGAGGTTCAGGAAGGGACCACTGGATCCTCACCAAGGATCAAGTGACTGAAATCATGGCAGAGCTCTATCCTGACTCGGGTGAAGAGGAAGAAGGAGGGCAGCAGGATGGGTAGGAGCAGCAGAAGGAGCAGGAGTACAACCCTACTTGGGAGGGACAGTGTAGGGGTTCGTAGCATGGAAAACAAAAATTTTCTATCGCATACAAACAAACAAGCCAAGATCTATCTACTAGATTGTAGCAACGAGTCGATGGTATAACTTACCCTCGAAGATTCCAAAGCGTTTAACGAGATCGGATTCTCGTGGGTGATGTAGTCGTACTCTTCCCGATCTCAAGATCGTGTAGACGATCCTTCGGTATGCGTTCGGCAGCGCTCCGCGATCGGTCACGTTCGATTACTCGGCGAAGACCTTCCTCTCCCTTGTTCCAGCGGCGGAGGTTGTAGCACTCTCCTCGCGATTCGGCCTGGCGTGGTAGGAAGTAGAGGAGATCCATGAGGCTTCGCCTTAAGCGGTGCAAGAGTATGGTGGAGCTTATGAGAGAGAGGATTAGTGGCCTAGTAATTAGACACACCAATTAGAGGCTCTAAACCAATTAGAAGGCTCTAAACCTGGCTAAAGCAATTAGAAGCTCTAAACCAAAGCGGCTCAAAACCTAGAAATCTAGAGGTGAAACTTGTAAGTCAGGAGGGAGCCTGCCCCTCCTTTATAGATGGGGAGGCGCGGAGGAGTCCTCCCAAGTCGGCCTTGGGTGGCGCTAGCTTGGGGAGGAGACTCCTCCTCAAGTGATTCCAACACCTTTCTTGTTTCCCACAGTTTCTTGTTTTGGTTTGACTTTCAAAGCTGGACATTTGACTTTCCTGTTTTAGGATTCAATTTAATCCTTTATTTGGGACAGCAAGAACACTTAGTACATGATGCAATCATTCAATGAGTAATGACACACTCATGTACCCTCCCCGGTCTTGGGATCTGAAACTTCTAGAACATTCCCGATGAAAACACCTAAACATTCCCGAACTCGAAGCGGGACTTTTCTTATATGAATCTTATTCTCGGACCATTAGGATCACCTCGTGATATCCGGATCCCATCCGAGACTCGAACAACATTCGGTCTCTTTCTCATAATACCATAACTACTCAAACAACGTCGAATCCTTAAGTGTGTCTCCCTACGGTTCGTGAATTATGCGGACATGATCGAGACACTTCTCGAACAATAACCAATAGAGGAATGGAAATTCATATGGCTCCACATATTTCTCGATTACTTTGCGATCGAATGAACCACTTACATACGATACCAATTTCCCTTTGTCTCACGATATGTTACTTATCCGAGGTTATGATCGTCGGTATCTGCATACCTAGTTCAACCTTGTTACTGATAAGTACTCTTTCTCGTTCCCGTGATATGTGATCCCTTGTGACCAAGTCACATGCTTGCAAGCTAATTGGATGACATTCCACCGAGAGGGCCCAGAGTATATCTATCCGTCATGTGGATGGACAAATCCCACTCTTGATCCATGTGTCTCAACCAATACCTTCCGAACACTCAATGCCACTTTTATAACCACCCAGTTACGGTGTGGTGTTTGATGTCATCAAAGCATCCATCCAGTAAAGGTGATATGCATGATCTCATGGTCGAAGGAATTAGGTTACTATGTATCAGAAAGCATATAGCAATTGAACTAATGAAATGACTTGATCTTTATGCTACGCTTATCTATAGGAGTATGTCCACCATATCATTCTCCTAACGATATGATCTTGTTGTTGATAACATCTCAATGTTCATGATAGTGAAACCACAATCATTAATCAACCAACAAGCTAGTGAAGTATAGAGGCTATACTAGGGACTTCAAATTAAGTTTACAAATCACACAAGTATTAATGGTTTCCTTGTCAATACTATTATAGCATGAATGTAAACATTTATCATAAACACAAAGATATAATAATAACCACATTTATTATTGCCTCTAGGGCATATCTCCAACAGTCTCCCACTTGCACTAGAGTCATCTAATCTAGATTACATGGTAATATACGAACACCCATGGCGGTTTGGTGTTGGTCATGTTTTGCCCTCGGGGAGAGGTTTAGTCAACGGATCCGCCACATTCAGATCCGTGTGTACTTTGCAAATCTTTATATCCCCATCCCGGATATGTTCTCGAATAGCGTGGAACGCAGCTTGATATCTTGACTTCTTGTGTGACCTTGGTTCTTGCGCATTGGCTATGGCCCATGTTATCACAAAGATAGACATTGGGTCCAGCGACTTGGAACCACACCCAGCTCTGTAATGAACTCTTTCATCCATATCGCTTCTTGTGAAGCCTCCGGCGACCATGTATTCCGATTCGCTTGAAGATCTCGCCACAACGCTTTGCTTTGCACTCCTCCATAATCTTTGCACCATTCAAAATAAATACGATCCGATTGTGATTTAGAATCATCTGGATCGGTGTTCCAACTAGCATCGGTGTAACCATTAACAACGAGTGCTTCATCACCTCCATAAGAAAGAACCATATCCTTAGTTCTTCTCAAGTACTTAAGGATGTTTTGATCATTGTCCAATGATCCACTCGGATCACTTTGATATCTGCTAGTTAAACTAACAAGATATGCAATGTCGGTCTAGTACATAGCATGGCATACATTAGAGATCCTATGGTCGAGGCATAGGAGTCTTACTCATCCTTTCTATCTTACGCGATGTCGGACTTTGAGTTTTACTCAAGGTCGTATTAGCAACATGGGCAAGAACCCTTTCTTGCTTTCCTCCATTCCAAATCTCTTTAGAACTTTGTCCAAATATGTACTCTGTGACAATGATATTTGGCGTTCGATCTATCTCTATAAATCTTTATGCCTAATATGTAAGCTGCTTCGCCAAGATTCTTCATTGAAAAACTATTATTCAAATATTCCTTGACACTATTAAGAAGGTCTACATCATTCCCAATCAACAATATGTCATCCACATACAGTATTAAGAATGCTACTGAGCTCCCACTCACTTTCTTGTAAATACAAGCTTCTCCATAAGTTTGTATAAAACCAAAACTTTGATTACCTTATCAAAACGTTGATTCCAACTTCGGATGCTTGCTTCAATCCATAGATGGACCGTTGAAGTTTGCATACCTTGTTAGCATCTATAGGATCGACAAACCTTTGGGTTGCATCATATACAACTCTTCATCAATGTCTCCATTGAGGAATGCCGTTTTGACATCCATCGCCATATCTCATAATCATAATATGCAATATTGCTAACATAATCCTCACAGACTTTAGCTTCGCTACGGTGAGAAAGTCTCATCGTAGTCAACTCCTTGAATTTGTCGAAACCCTTTTGCGACAAGTCGAGCTTTATAGATAACATTACCATCAGCATTTGTTTTCTTCTTGAAAATCCATTTGTTCTCGTGACCTTCCGCCATCCGAAGTCCACCAAAGTCCATACTTGGTTTTCGACATGGATCCAATCTCGGATTTCATGGCTTCTTGCCATTTATTGGAATCGGGCTCATCATCGCCTCATATGTCTCGGGTCATCGGTGTTGTCCACCACCATGACATTCATAACGGAATCATACCAACTGGAGTGGTACGAGTTCTCGTTGACCTCGAGGCTCAGAGCAACTTCAACCGAAGTTTCATGATCATCATCATTAGCTTCCTCCTTATTGGTGCAGCACCACAGAACTTCTTCGGTCTTGCGCTACTCGCAATTTCGAGAGAAGGTTCAACAACCTCGCCGAGTTCTACTTTCCTTCCATCACTTCTTTCGAGAGAAATTCCTTCTAGAAAGGATCCATTCTTAGCAACGAATGTTTTGCCTTGGATCTATGATAGAAGGTATACCCAATAGTTTCCTTCGTATCCTATGAAGACGCATTTTTCCGCTTTGGGTTCAAGCTTGTCCTACTGTAACTTCTTTACATAGGCTTCGCATCCCCAAACTTTAAGGAGCGACAATTTAGGTTTCTTCCCAAACCATAATTCATACGGTGTCGTTTCAACGGATTTAGACGGTGCCCTATTTAAAGTGAATGCGGTTGTTTCTAATGCATAACCCCAAAATGATAGCGGTAAATCAGAAGTGACATCATAGAACGAACCATATCTAAGAGAGTTCGACACGACGTTCGGACACACCATTACTGTGGTGTTCCCGGTGTCAATTGTGAAAGTATTCCGCACTTCTTTAAATGCTCGCCAAACTCGTAACTTAGATATTCACCTCCACGATCGTAACGTAGAAATTTAATCTTCTTATTACGTTGATTCTCTACCTCACTTTGAAACTCCTTAAACTTCTCGAAAGTTTGGACTTATGTTTCATGAAATAGATATATCTACTCAAGTCATCCGTGAAGGTAAGAACATAACGATAACATCACATGACGCTACACTCATTGGACCACACACATCGGTATGTATGATTTCCAATAAGTCCGTAGCTCGCTCCATCATACCAGAAAATGGAGTCTTAGTCATTTTTCCCATCAGACATGCTTCGCATCTTTCAAGTGATTCAAAATCAAGTGATTCAAGAAGTCCATCGGAATGGAGTTTCTTCATACGTTTCCCGATGTGACCAAGACGATGCCACATATAGGTCGAATTATCGCTTGATTTCAAACGTTTAGCCTCAATGTTGTTGATATGTGTATTTCCACTATCGAGATTCAATAAGAATAGACCATCTATCAAAGGCGCATGTGCATAAAACATATTACTCATATAAATAGAACAACCATTATTCTCTGACTTTATACAAGTAACCGTCTCGCAATAAACAAGATCCCGATATAATGTTCATGCTCAACGCAGCACCAAATAACAATTATTTAAGTATAAAACTAATCCCGATGGTAGATGAAGGTAGCGTGCCGACCGCGATCACATCAACCTTTGATCCGCTTCCCACGCGCATCGTCACCTCGTTCTTCGCTAGCTTCCGCTTATTCGCAAAGACTGTTTCGAGTTACAAATATGAGCAACCAACCAAGATCAAATACCCGTGCACTACTACGGTACTAGTGAGATACACATCAATAACATGTATATCGATATACCTTTCTTCTTGATGTTGCCGTTCTTCGATCCGCCAAGTACTTTGGGCAATTCCGCTTCGATGACCTTCTCCCTTGCGGTAAAAGCACTTTCGTTCAGTGCTTAGGTCCAGCCTTGGTTTTCTTCGTGGTAGCTTTCTTACCACCCTTCTTGAAGTGTCCCTTTGCTTAGACTTGCCTTTCTTGAATTTGGTGGTCTTATTGACCAACAACACTTGGTGCTCTTTCTTGATCTCCACTTCGCAGATTTCAACATGGCAAAGAGTTCGCAACGTCTTGTTCATGTTCTCGCATGTTAGTTCATCACAAAGTTCTTGTAACTTGGTGGTAGTGATTGAGGACACGGTAAATCCCCAAAGCATTAGGAATCACAATACCCAAGCTTTGAAGTTTGTTTGCATGCCCGACATCTTAAGCACATGCTCACCGACGAGCTGCCCCTCCATCTTGCGGTTAAAGAACTTTTCGAAGCCTCATAGCTTTCAATTGCCGCATGAGTCTCAAAAATTAATTTGAGATCCTCGACAATATCATATGGGTCGACTCTTCAAACCTTTTCTCAAGCTCGATTCTAAACCATACAAGATAGCACATCGAACTATGGAGTACCGATTCTTCCGAGCAAGGTAAACATTCTTTACTTCATGGAAGCATCACCGCAGTGGTCACCCAATGTGCATCCAAAGACATAGGTCAAATTACCACCGTGAGGACAATCCTCAAATTGCGGAACCAATCCATGAAGTTGCTTCCATTGTTTTTCAACTTTTCTTTCTCTAGGAACGCATTAAAATTGATGGTAGGGCTGCCATTGATCTACAACATATTTGCAATAGTTTAGACTAAGTTTATGACAAATTGAGTTCAAATTAATTAATGAAATTAAACTAGGTGAACTCCCACTCAAAACAACATCCTCACATTGTTTTAGTGATCACATCAACCAAATCCACTACATCAACACCGATCATCACGAGAGTTGATATAGTTTCAATGGCGAACAATCATCATGTTCATCATATCTACTATACGATTCATGCTTTACCTTTCGGTAATCCGTGTTCCGAGACCATGTCCAGACATGCTAGGCTCGTCAAGATCAAACCTCGGTTCGCATGAGCAAATCTGCTTGCTCACGTTGTATACACTTGCGTAATCTAGAACACCCGATCATCACGTGGTGCTTCAAACAACAAGCTTTAGCAACGGCTAACTAAGGGTGAACACTTTATGATTTGAAATTGATGTGCATGAGGGATCATCTTATAATGCTACCGCTGCCTACTAAGCAATACAAGATGCATAAAGGATTAACATCACATGCAATTCAATATATATGTGATATGATATGGCCTTTCTTCTTCGTGCCTCCGATCTCCATCTTCAAGCACGAACATGATCTCCATCATCACCGCATTGCATCAAGGTCAATGACGCTTCTCCATGGTTGTCGCCCACCCGCTTCAACTATTACAACTACTTGAATAGACACTGGTCTTAACATAAATTAAAGACAACCATATGGCTCCTGCCTGTCGACTTACAATAAGGAACATTGCATACATCGAATATAATCACAATCATGGCCATATCACATCATCAGACACCCTCGCAAAACAAAGTTAGACGCTTCTACTTTCTTTGCATATTTTACGTGGTTTGGGGCTTTCAATAAGTGTCGTTCTAACTTACGAACAAGAACCACAACATTGATACTAGCATTGTTGATCACCCGTTGTAAATTGGATCTTAACTATGCTAGGAGAAACATGCACCAAGAAAGCCACTTATGCAATACAAGTTACATGTCAAGCGTGGAGCAAGTCTCATGAACGATGTCATGTAAGGTTAGCCCGGCCGCTTCATCCCAACATACCGCAAGATGCAAAGTACACAAAAGCAATCTACAATAAAAGCATCAACGCCCACAATGACCATTGTGTTCTACTCGCAACAGATCTACATATAGACACGGCTCGATACCATCAGAGGGGTTCGTAGCATGGAAAACAAAAATTTTCTATCGCATACAAACAAACAAGCCAAGATCTATCTACTAGATTGTAGCAACGAGTCGATGGTATAACTTACCCTCGAAGATTCCAAAGCGTTTAACGAGATCGGATTCTCGTGGGTGATGTAGTCGCACTCTTCCGATCTCAAGATCGTGTAGACGATCCTTCGTACGCCACGTTAAAGCAGCCCCGCATGGTCACACGTTGATTCGACGAAGACCTTCCTCTCCTTGTTCCAAAGAAAATGGAGGTTGTAGCACTCTCCTCGCGATTCCCAAGAAGACAGTGGTACCTAAGTAGAGGGAGATCCGCAGGCTTCACCTTAAGCCGGTCAAGTAGTATGGTGGAGCTTATGAGAGAGAGGATTAGTGGCCTAGTAATTAGACACACCAATTAGAGGGCTCTAAACCAATTAGAAGGCTCTAAACCCGGCTAAAGCAATTAGAAGCTCTAAACCAAAACGGCTCAAAACCTAGAAATCTAGAGGTGAAACTTGTAAGTCAAGGAGGAGCCTGCCCTCCTTTTATAGATGGGGAGGCGGCCAGGGAGAGTCCCTCCCAAGTCGGCCTTGGTGGCAAGCTTGGGGAGGAGACTCCTCCCTCAAGTCGGATTCCAACACCTCTTTCTTGTTTCCCACAGTTTCTTGTTTTGGCGCTTGACTTTCAAACCGGACATTTGACTTTCTGTTTTAGGATTCAATTTAATCCTTTATTTGGGACAGCAAGAACACTTAGTACATGATGCAATCATTCAATGAGTAATGACACACTCATGTACCCTCCCCGAGTCTTGGGACAACTGAAACTTCTAGAACATTCCCGATGAAAACAGGAAACATTCCCGAACTCCGAAACGGGACTTTTCTTATATGAATCTTATTCTCCGGACCATTCCGGATCACCTCGTGATATCCCGGATCCCATCCGAGACTGCGAACAACATTCGGTCTCTTTCTCATAATACCATAACTACTCAAACAACGTCGAATCCTTAAGTGTGTCTCCCTACGGTTCGTGAATTATGGACATGATCGAGACACTTCTCGAACAATAACCAATAGAGGAATCTGGAAATTCATATGGCTCCCACATATTTCTCACGATTACTTTGCGATCGAATGAACCACTTACATACGATACCAATTTCCCTTTGTCTCACGATATGTTACTTATCCGAGGTTATGATCGCGGTATCTCCGCATACCTAGTTCAACCTCACATCGATAAGTACTCTTTTCTCGTTCGTGATATGTGATCCCTTGTGACCAAGTCACATGCTTGCAAGCTAATTGGATGACATTCCACCGAGAGGGCCCAGAGTATATCTATCCGTCATGTGGATGGACAAATCCCACTCTTGATCCATGTGTCTCAACCAATACCTTCCAACACTCAATGCCACTTTTATAACCACCCGATTACGGTGTGGTGTTTGATGTCATCAAAGCATCCATCCGTAAAGGTGATATGCATGATCTCATGGTCGAAGGAATTAGGTTACTATGTATCAGAAAGCATATAGCAATTGAACTAATGAAATGACTTGATCTTTATGCTACGCTTATCTATAGGAGTATGTCCACCATATCATTCTCCTAACGATATGATCTTGTTGTTGATAACATCTCAATGTTCATGATAGTGAAACCACAATCATTAATCAACCAACAAGCTAGTGAAGTATAGAGGCTATACTAGGGACTTCAAATTAAGTTTACAAATCACACAAGTATTAATGGTTTCCTTGTCAATACTATTATAGCATGAATGTAAACATTTATCATAAACACAAAGATATAATAATAACCACATTTATTATTGCCTCTAGGGCATATCTCCAACAGACAGAAGCAGCAGCAGGAGGAGAAGCAGCCTTGGGCCCAATGACCCAATTAGCCACAACAACAATAGGGGTTCAATAATGTCCCCTGTCAGGATTTTCTGCAGCTCAACCAGCGCGTTGGGGAGATCGACCAAACTCTACATGGAGTAAGTGAAGATGTGAGTGCCTTAAATCACACCTTTGGTAACTTCAAGACCTACTTCCCCGACTACTACCAGCAGCACCATCAACCGCCACCGAACGACGACAACAACTAAGCATGGCAAAAGCCTAAGCTTGGGGGAGGTTTTGAAGACCTCCAAACTTGCATTCATATTTTTATTTCTTCTTTTTATTTGTTTAATTTTCCAAGAATAGCATGTTTACTGCTTTTAAATTTTTATAACCAAAAACACAAAAAAATTATTTACTTTTATTTGCAATTTGTTTCTTTGTTTTTCTCGAAGATTGCTCAATTTCAAGTGACTTAGCAATAGGGAAATATAGAGGGGATTCGAATCAAGTACGAGAACAAAGCAAGCAAGAGGAGGTATCACGCTTCTTTCATCACCCCTTCCGCAACTTTAAATTGATCTTACAATTATTTACTCGCTTGCACTTGAGTCACTCCCCACCTAGCTTGTTATCCTATAAATTAAATTCCTCTGCCAGTGTCCACCTTTAGCTTTGAAACAATGAGCAAGGAACTTGGTTTAAATATTTCCAACATTTTTACAACAAGAAAAAGCATCCAAGAGATGACTTGAGTCCATGTTTAGCCCACGGGATTTGATTTTTGAAACCACTCAACCCCATTGAGCTTAATGTAAATAGACTCGATAACACCCTTGAATGAAATTGTGTGATAAAATGGATGCTTCGAAGTAGCAGAGATCATGCCACTGCATTTTCTAATAATTATAGTAGGATAATGATTTACGCGTGTCACTACAATACTGTCATACTCCATGGGGAATTATTAACTCCGCTGGCCAATAAACGATCTAAATATGGGAAACCACTTGATTTCGTCTATTGAGTTATGTAACGTCAGATGCGATCTCAGAAAATTTAGTCTCTTCGTGGTTTCATGTTCCAAGTGAAGTTGTAGTACTCCTCTTACCCACTATTGCTCAACAAATCTATTGGCATGGTCACGAGCACAACACAACCAATTAACATGTTAAAACAAAGGGAATGATTTCTCTATGAAAGAGCGAAGTTTTTGAAAACAAGGAAAGGAAAAAGGTGTTTTGAGAGTCTTGAAATTTTGACGTGGGAGTACATGAGTTGTTCTTAAATTAAATGTTCATGGTGCCAACTTGAGTACTCCTAATCTATTAAATGAACAAGAGCAAAAAGTTTTCATCTCTCAATAAGAGAGAGACCAAAAAGATTTGTTTCACTTTTCTAGCTAAATATTTGACACTAGCTTGGGCATTTAATTTATTTGATAGCAAGATATACATGGCTAGAAAGTGAACTCAGTGCAATCTTGTGAATACTTGTATGACCATGTTTAAGATTGTAGGAATTGTGAAGAAAAGAGTTTGACACCAATTCAAGCTTGTAAGTTCTTTTATTTCAGTTTCGAATCTCCGCTATCCTTTCTTATTTCCTTGTCACTCGAGGGCGAGCAACATCTAAGCTTGGGGGGAGTTTATAGCTGTGAGATTCGACACATTTTTTATGGTTTCTATCGATGGTTTTCGTTTGGATTTGATGGTTTTCTAGCTTTACCTAACGGTAATACTTCGGTAGCGAAGAAAACTTGGGTTTTAATGTGTTTTTCAGTTTTTGAACATCAACAGAGGTTTAACAAGAAAACACAATATTCGTATTTAAAACAAGCAAGTCCTTTTTTTGGAAGCAATCGAGGAGATGACACATAAGCTTTAATGAGCAACTATACAACGGGAATATTTCTCCGGTCGTATAGTTCCCGCCATATAGTTGCCATCTCTTTCGTCTTGTTAAAAGGGACAACTTTCGTGAAGAGGCAGAGGTCGAAAACAGAACACACGAGCCACCATCCCATCCAAAAGAGAGAAATAAGAGATCCGAAGAAGAAGGAGAAGATTTTCTTCGTCTCGCTCCACGATCTTCGATTCCCACCCACCACGCCTCCATAGCCACCACACCTCCGTGCCACCTACCCCAACCTTCTACCTAGTCCCCACCTTGCCGCTGCCATGCACCCTCACACGCGCAGCTAACATAAATGCCCGCTCGCTGCCATCCACCCTCGCGCGTGCAGCTAACATAAATGCCCGCTGCCATGCACCCTCGCGCGTGCAGCTAACATAAATGCCCCTCCCTGCATGGGAGTTCGTCAGGAAAGTTCTGGCACCCAATCTGCTACACATCTCGACGGTCAGATCTGCCCTCCGTGCTGCCTGGGGTAATCCTAGAGGCCTGGAGATCAAGCCGATGGGTAAGAATTGTTTCCTGGCTGAGTTTGCTACTGAAGCTGACAAGATTCATGTGAAGGAAAGATCTCCCTGGACTGTTGGATCTCATGCAGTCATCTAGACTGAATTTGATCCTAGGCTGAGAGCTTCTGACTACCTTTTCGAGAGGTCAGCATCCGGTCCGATCTCAATCTCCCCTTCACTCTCATGAATGACAGCCAAGGGAAGGGTCTTGCTAGCAGGGTGGGTGAAGTTGGGCAGATGGATGTGGATGAAAAGGGTCGTGCATGGGGTGAGTTCTTGTGGTTCCGTGCTTCTGTTGACATTACGACGCCCTTCATGCGCTGCGCCTCTGTTTCTCGCAAAACGACAACAATCGGAGGCTTCTCTGTCATGAGCAGATGCCAACATTTTGTTTCTCCTGCGGAATGTTGGGTCACTCATCAACTGTTTGTCTGACTCCGGCAGAACGAGATGCGGATGGCCTCCTTCAATACCATGGTCCCTGTGTTATGTGTTCCAGATGATCAGAGGAAGAAGGCATCTGGGACAAACTCAAACCCGGGATCCTTTGCGAACGACAGAGGTTCCAAGCAAAGTCAGGGCCGTGGAGGCCCAAAGATGCAAGCACAAGGCTCATCATCATAGAGCCAGAAGGATGTGGGTACCTCAGCTGAGGTGTCGTCACCGGTGAAACCGAAGCAACCGCGGCAGCGCAAGCCGAGAGGGACGTTGAAGAACGTACAGGGTGTGGTTGCAGGGTTGGTGAAGGGAGACAAAGCACGTACCGCTGGGCAGAAACGTAAAGAATACAGACCTAAGGAGCCAGTGCAGCAGCCCACAGATGCCCTTCCTTCTACCGTGGTGCCCGAAGGGGCTTTGATTGTTGCTACCACCGTCGTTGGCCACCGATGGTGGAAATGACCAAGTGGCGATCTGACTCATCTAACAAGAAACTAAAGAGGGGTGTCACTTCGGCATCATCTCGATCGGCGGATTTGGCGGCGACTGCAGAGTAGTCCCGCCTGACGCAATGAGTCTACTATGCTAGAACTGCCGAGGACTAGGGTCAGACTCGGTGGTTGGCGAGCTCCGCTATCTTGTGCGGGCGCATCGACCCTCCTTCCTCTTTTTGTCTGAGACTAAGATGAAGGATACTAGGGCCCAAAATTTCATGTGGTCACTTGGCTATGCTGGTAGCTTTGCTGTGAGAAGCGTTGGTCTCAGTGGGGGCCTGGCATTGTTCTGGTTACCACAGTATTCTGTGTCTCTCAAAGGCTTTAATTCCCACTTTATTGACGTGGCTATTTCGGCTGATAATGAGGCGCCATGGCGTGCAACGTTTGTTTATGGCGAGCCGAGGAGAGACCAGCGTCATCTGTTCTGGGACCTCCTCCGTCGCCTTCGCTCAGAATGGGTTGGACCCTGGATCTATTGTGGTGATTTCAATGAAGTGCTTAGTCCAGAGGAACATCTTGGTGGTCGAGATAGATCGGATACGTAATGCACTCTTCCGAGTGTTTGGATGATTGGCGGTTGACTTGGGGTTCAAAGGAACCATGTTCACATGGAATAATAGGCAACAAATGACGATCACGTGAAAGTGAGATCGATCCGGCGTAGCAAATGGTGATTTTCTACTCTTTGATGACCGTTTAGTGGAGAACTTGATTACAACAACTTCCGATCACCTCGCAATCCTTGTTACCCTTCGAAGCTTGTTGATTCTCGTGACAAACTCCGATTCAAACGGGTTTCGGCTCGAGGCGCTTGGCTCCGGCCCGGACTACAGAGAGTTTCTTGAGAAGGCTTGGACGAAGAGTGCCGGTGGTACTCAATCGCTCCACTCGACTTGGTCCTCGCTCCAAAGTGGCGGTTTCTGAAATCTTGGAGTCGTGAGTTCTTTGGAGCGATCCAAACAAGATTCGTAAGATTGAACGCGAATTAAATACCTACGCATGTCCGCAGCCTCGGATCAGGGACATCCGCAAGTTAGAGAAGGAACTTTGTGAGCTTTTTGAACATGAGGAAATTATGGCTCGCCGCGTTCGTGTGGATTGGTTACGGAGGGTGACCGCAATACCTCTTTCTTCCATGCTCGTGCCACCACGGAAGAGAGCGAATAAAATTAAATCCTCCCGTGAAATGATGGCTCTTGGTGTGGTGGACAAGACGAGATCGAGGTTGGTTCAGACTTCTATGGTAAACTCTTTACATCTGAACCGACGCCTTCGGTGAGGCTGTTTCGACTCTATTCCTCAGAAAGTGTCGGCGGACATGAACGCACCTTCTTAAGGTTTACACAAATGAGGAAATCAAGTCGACTTTGTTTTAAATGGGCCGACGAAGGCTCGGACTGACGGCTTCCCTACTCTTTTATCGATACACTGGGATTTTCTTGAGGAGGAGTTGTGCCAGCCGTCCGAGGTTTTTGCTTGGGGAATCTCGCCTAATGGTTTCGCGACTGCTATCGCTCGATTCCTAAGGTAACTAACCCCGAGCACTTGAAGAACTTTCGCCCTATCAGCCTGTGCAATGTTCTGTACAAAATTGCTTCCAAAGTTCTTGCTAATAGGCTGAAATTGTTTTTTCCTCTGATTGTGTCCGAGAACCAGAGTGCCTTCGTTCCTGGACGCCTGTTGACAGATAATGCCCTTATTGCCTATGAGTGTCTCCATACCATCCGACAGCAACAATCAAAGCGGCCCTTCTTTGCTCTTAAAGTTGACATGATGAAGGCCTATGATCGAGTGGAGTGGAACTTCTTATATGGTTTCCTTAAGAAACTGAGTTTTGATCAGAGATGGATCGAAACAGTTATGAGATGCTGTGTTACATCTTTGAGATATGCGTCAAGGCCAACGTGAGCTAATCGAGCTTATCCCGCCTAGGGTATTCCGAGGGACCCTTTTAGTCCCTACCTCTTTCTTCTCTACACGGAAGGATTATATTGTCTTCTGCAACAACAGGCGGCCCAAGGTGAGCTACAAGGAGTATGTAATGACAGACTTGGTCCCCCTATATCACATTTACTGTTCGCAGACGACAACATTTTATTTGCACGCAACGATGAGAGGAGTGTGAATGCTCTTCAGGAGGTTCTGGAAACTTATTGTGAGGGTTCTGGGCAGAAAATAAACTTGGAGAAATCCTCGCTCTTCTTTGGCTCGCATTGTCCGTTGGCTGTCAAGAATAGAGTGAAGCAGAAGTTGAATGTCCATTCTGATGCATTACAGGAATATTATCTTGGCATGCCAACCGAGGTGGGGCGATCGCCAGTCCGTACATTTAGATTTCTTGTGACACGTATGTGGCAACATATGAATGGACTGTCTGATCGGCCTCTATCCAGGAAAGGAAGTGAGATCCTTCTTAAGTCGGTTATTCAGGCAATACCGACGCATGTGATGAGCTGCTTCCAATTGCCCCTTTCTGTATGTGATTCTATGCGGAAATATATTGCTAATAAATGGTGGGGTTTTAAGGATGGCAAGAGGAAGCTTCATTGGCGATCTTGGGACTGTCTTTCTACTCCAAAAGCCCTGGGAGGTCTGGGCTTCCGAGACTTTGCACTCTTCAACCAAGCAATGCTCGGTCGGTAGTGTTGGCGATTGATCACGGAACCAGACTCTCTTTGTGCCAGAGTTCTTAAGGACAATACTTCTCTCACTGTAATCTTTTGGAGGCAACAGTGCATCGGTCTTCATCTTATACATGGCGCAGTATTCTGTTTGGTCTGCATCTGGTTAAGAAGGGATTGCGTTGGGGGATTGGTGATGGGACAAAGACCAAGATTTTGTGTGACTCATGGATACCTGATGTCAAACCTTATATGCTAAACCCTCTGATTCCGCTACTCGGACAAGACAGCTTGATTTCTTAATGGGAGAAGGCACACGGACATGGACGTGGACACGATCCGCTCAATTTTATGAGGATCTGACGATATAAGATTCTACAGTTCCCATCACCGTGGCGAGAGGACTTCGCCTCTTGGCCGCATGCTCGCTATGGCCAATACACAAGACGGCGGGCGATCATCCGCAAGGACGGATCGTTTTGTCGATGTTCGAGTAAAAGGGCATGTTGATTCCTCTGCACTTGGACGAGTCCGACTCAAGCCGTGGAAGAAGCCGGGCTAACAAGGCCCGGAAGATGACTATCACACCGTGGAGGTTTGCATGATTGCCTCCCAAGTGGTCACCACCATGTAAGCGCCATATCCCGTGTCGACGCCTTGTATTTTCCGCAATCAACATGAACCGCCGAGCATTCGCTGCTTTTCCGCTGCTTTGCCATGGAAGTGTGGCAGAGGTCAAGGAGAAGCACAATGTCCAACTCGAGGAGCTCCTTCCTCTCACCCGCACTGGTCATGGACCTTCCGAGCCGCGCCTCGATGTTCGGGATCACTACCTTTATTGTCACCTTCGCACATTTGGGATGCTCGTAATAAAGCTCGGAAGAAGGAGTCCGCTGCACCCCGATCGGTTGCTTCAAAGGTGAATGCATACATCGATATGATCCTCGCCCACTTGTACAAACCAAAGCGCCCACGGACGTGAATCCTCTTCTGCCAAATGGATTCCGTTGCTGGAAGGTAAGGTTTTGTTAATTTTGATGCTGCTATATTCTCCCACTCCAAGCAAATGGGCGCATTGTCATTCAAGATCATAATGGACTCGCTTGGTCGCTTGTGGCGAGCACTCCGGACAACGCCACGAATCTCGAGATGGTCGAGGCTCGCCCTCCGTCGGGCTATCACCTTCGCCTTGATGAAGGCTACGCTCACATCATCCTGGGATCGAATTGTTTATCGGTGATACAACGTGTAAAATCCTCAGCAATGGATCGTTCCTCTGTTGGTTCTGTTATTGAGGATATCAAAGCTGATGCAAAGGGTTTTGCTTCCTGTGTTTTTCGGCATGTGCCGCGTGGCCTCAACTTGGCTACTCATGAATTAGCTAGAAGGTGTGTTGCTTCTGCTAGTTCTGTGTGGCGTGGTGTCTCTCCGAATTGTATTCACGAGATTCTTTGTAATGACATTTTGATTAAAGATCAATAAAGCATGCATGTTCCCTAAAAAAAATGTTCATGCTTGCATACATACTCTGCGGTTTGGGGTCATTATGCTGATTCACCTCATAATTAATATGGAGACCATATGTGGGATTTTCTACTCTTATGTTCGCCCCATTTAAATTTGTGTAGCGAAACGATGGCATATTTTTGCCTTGTTAACACAACGTCTAAATTGCGGGATCTAAACAACATAAACCACCTAAGTAATTGTTGGGACCCTGGTTCCGCTTAATATTGCCTAATTACATCGCGTGTGTGCCAACGGGGCTCTCGGGGGAGGAGGAGAGGGGGATCAACGAGATCGAGCGCTCAAGCTAGGTTCCGAATCCAATTTTCCCCTTTAGTTTCCGAATGTCTCCCCTCGATTTCGATTGGAAAATGGTCGACGGAGACCTTTCCTTACCATGCCTCTCCTCGATCATGTCCGGCTCCCCAAGGACAGCCTCTCATGTTGATCTGTCGTCCGCGCTTGTTTCAGGCTCTTTTTGATTGATTTCCGTGTCTTTGACCCGAAAGATTGATCTCTATTTGTCTCTGCAGATGCAGGACCGAGAAGACGGTAGCATGCCTCTTCGGTCATGCGCCCTCCGTCGAGGCGCCGCACATCGCCACATCCGGTCAGTTCGATTGGTCAGCTGGACGACCTAGGATACGAGAGTCCAACTGTTGGTAAACCTTGATTTCTTTTTGCTCCAGGTCTGATTTTTCTGCACTTTCTCTCTATACACGTCTGCTCAGCCTGATCCTAGATACTAAAGAAATCATTCAGTTATCTGCCTGACAGTAGTCTTCTATTGTTGTTCAAGTGGATCCTTGAGTAGATAGAACAACTGAGCCCAAATGGTTGACATACGCCTCTCCAATATTTATGCAATAATTCACATCTATGGTATTGGACATAATATTTTTCCTTTTATTTGGTTAGTGGAATACCTTATCAGATAAAGATATGCTATTCACCTCAGTAATCTCTGATATAGCATTTGTTTCTTGATACAACAGTGGCTATATGTGAGAATTGTCTCTCTCATAAGCTTGCTGAGATGCCTACACCACCTGTGATTGCTCTGTTTTATCTTTTAAATGGGTGGCAGTCAATCACTTGTCATTCCACATCAGAACATTTAACATGTTTTGATTTGAGAAAATACTTCGATGGACACGTAGAATACGTGGTTTATAGAAATTCTAGATTGATCAAGCATTGATATATTAGGACTAGCATGGACACTAACTTTATATTTCTGATGAATGTACAGTTCATTTTAAGAAATATTTAACAAAGCATTCTAATTCAATGGCATGTCAATTTGAAAGGCCTTGATTGTACTGAATAACTTGATTCATCATGCCACGGTATATGAATTTCATCCCCTTTATGTGCATCAACAGCACGATGCAATGTAGACTCCAGCGGCAGAGGAAAGGAAGGTCACAGCCAGACTGGAATCCAATCCAATGGAACCAACGCTGTAGTATTTTTCACACAATTACACATCTTGTTGAATTGGCTAGCTTTTACATGGTAGATCAGACTGACAATTCATGAATTAAAATGGTTTTGGTGACTGTAGCAAGTCTAAAATAACCTTGTCCCGTGTGATAATCGAGTTATCCATGTTTACAAATAGAACTAGAAATATACTGATTGTTTGTATTGAAAAGGGTGACAATATGACCAAGTTTCAGGGGCATACCGACATGCATTATGGCTTTTGGTGGATACCACAACCTGAACGATGCTGGCATCGCAGCGATGAGCCGACGACTTAGTCCATGCGGATGCTGCATCCTAGACCACCGCTTTGCCATATCTAAATTAGGTAATTTAATTTCTTGTACATCCTACCAGAATGACAGTTTCGATTTCATTCCAGAAAATACCTTCAGACCATATGTTTGGTCATGCCTAGGAGTATAGGACGCCTCTCTTTTTTAAAAAACTTATCTTATGTATAAGCCTCTGGCTAACTGTTGCATTGGATTAATAGTGTATACAATTTCAATTTCTGCACTTCCTCTTTAATGGTATGATTCAGCTGATTAGTTTGAGCAATCACCAACATCTTCATGAATATTTAACCGGCCTTTTCTCTAACTCAATGCAGTAGACGCAGATCATATGAAAATAAAACTGCTGTAATACTTCCTCCTTCAAACATCAGAGTTTTCACACTACACTTCCATCTTTATTTAATATATGTCTTCATGTCTCTTGATCAGAAATTCAGAACTTGTTGATGAGGTGCACTACAAATTGTTGATGTACTTCTGCAAAGTCTACATTTCTTAGCGGAATCTCTTTTTAAAATTTATTTCACTCGGTTCAGTGTTTGGCTAAATAATGGCAACATACCAACATATAGATGATTACATGTCTCTTGATCCATCAGTACGAGATAAGGGAGATTTTCGCATGGCATCCATGGATTTGAACACTACATCTTCACAAATTTTGACGCTGTATTGCTATTGGATGAACTGGAAAAGAGGAAAACATACCGAACTATGAATATAAAATGCCTTCATCTTCAACAATGAGCAGGTATGGTGCATCTCGTCCTCAAGTTCTGAATTTCAGATCAAGAGAAACGGAATCACGTATGTTTGTTGTATACTGCCACTTGTGTGTTTAGATGAACTACTTTTTTTCTAGAATAGAGGTAATTATTATTTGACCGGGACTATGCGGGCTTAGGCTGATCTGAACACCTCTATATCAACAAAACCTAGATTTATAGGGGGATCATTACAAATTTCAAGGGAGGAGAGAGGAGGGGGGCTAAGGCCTAAAGGAGGATCGTAGTTATTACACCAAGAAACAAGGATGGAGTCATAAGATGAATTAGAATATTGGTTATCCCAAAGGAAAATGTCCTCGAGATATCTCTCAGAGTCAACAACCAGGTTTTCATCCACATCATTGAAAACAAGGGCGTTTGATCTCTTCAAAACGTTCCAAGCAACACCGGTTCAAATTGTTGTTTCCTCGAAGTTGCAGCAGCGAGAATCCCGAAGTGCATACATGCTCTAAAAGCTGGGCATGTCGTCAACATGGAAGAAAAGGTCCCAGCACTCCCGAGACCTAGGCAGCGGACGAGGAGATGCTCGGGAATAGAGGTAATTTTCAATATATTCCATCTGTATAGATTTTCTTTCGTGCCGTGGTTATATTTTTCATTTTGGCGGTGATAGTATATCTAAGAAAAAAGACAAGGATTATTTCCTCTTGTTAGCTTTAATCTTGATGATGCTTCTTATAGTTTGGATTTATGTACAACAACAACAAGACTTTTGTACGGTGAAGCCTCCATTTGGGGGAACAAAGCTACTATGTGCATGTGTTTGTTCTTGTATAAATCAGTGCGAGTGGTGGCTAGGTTGTTCACCCGATCGAACATTGCTTGTGTTATTTTCCTGTATCTCTTGAGCCTAAACCAGATCATTTTTTCACTCATAAAATTCAACTTTTTCTCTAATACCATGTCCAAATAATTTGGAACCAGTGTGTTTCCTAAGAAAGTACAGAGAAATGTGATCCCTGGCGGTGGCAGCCTCCGAGTTCACCTGATTCGACATCAACATTGTGATGACCTGACGTCGCTAACTCTCTCTAGCGAGTCTGACGCGGCACTTGGAGAATTTCCCTTTTGTTTTACTTGGAAATAAGATGTACGCTGATGGTGGAAATAGAAGGACTAAGTATTTTTCACGATTCTTGTATTACTTTGCGCACTCTTGGTTTACTTAATATGTTATACAGAGTACTTATTTTGAAATAATTTTGTTTTTCAGGTCATGGTGTGCTTCAAGGAAATATTCCTTATTTTGAATGAACCTCAAGAAGACATGTACGTTTACTTCTTACAGTACATGTAATGTTTAGACAAAAATACTTGCTCAATTATTTCGTTGAGGGAGGGCATTTGAAAATAATAACGAAAAATGTTATTCTAAACGGCTGGATTGATGCTCGCTAAACACGGGCATAGCTACATAGTCTATCCACCGCTGATTCTATCCTCTTTGATATAGGGAGCACATGTATCCGCACTCGGATTTGTCTAAGAAGAACTAACGCCGTTAGTGTTCATTTGGCATGCATGCATGAAGCTCTAGCAAAACAAACCTTATCTAATTTCGCTTGCATGAGGCAAACCCTAATGAGCAACATGCGGTAAACACTAAACCAAATATACTACACGGTAAACCGTAATATAATACATGCATGAAGCCCCAACAAAACAAAGCTTATCTAATTTCGCTTTTGGTTAGGCAAACCCTAATATACAACATGAGGTAAACCCTAACCCTAATATACTACATGCATGAAGCCCTAGCAAAACAAAGCTTGTCTAATTTCGTTTGCATGAGGCAAACGCTAACGAGCAACATGCAAAACAAAGCTTATCTAATTTTGTTTAGGTGAGGCAAACCCTAACAGACAACATGCCGAGAAACCCTAACTTATTTAATCCTTGTTCTCAATCCCTTCTCATTTTAGATGCTAAATTTTTTGTAGCCAAAACAGTGTGTTAATTTGGAACCCATGCCAACCCCTAGATTCTTGCATGCATGCACAAACTAACACCGTTAGCTCATCCATGTTCCACCCCATTTCCATCTAGAGGTTGCATGCATTTGATCCTTAAATCCAACGGTGCTCTGTCTATACACAGCTACACCCGTAAGTAGCAAATCCGCGTCGATATATATATATATATATAGGGTCGCGCTATTTGACACCCAATTTAGAAATATTTTCTTATGTTCTTCTTAACTCTTTAGAACTGTATATTATTTTTACGTCACGTAATTTTTTTCTTACTCTGTAAGTTAAGAAAAACATAATAAAATTTAGAAATGACATAATTTTTTATATACTTGCCATATAAAATTACGATGTAAAATACGTATTTTTTGGTGTTTTTACACTATAATGACTCATAAACTTTATTTTTGTGTTGAAATTTTTGGTTATGGTAAATATATAAACATAATTATTCATATACAAAACATAATTTTTTCAATCTAACAACATAAAAATATGTTGGGTGCAGAATAGCAATTCTGCACCCTGGGTGCTATTTGACACCCAGGGTGTAGAATAGTTATTCTACACCCACCCTCTATCTTTAGAACCGTATATTATTTTTTCGTTACGTAAATTTTGTATTACCTCGAGAGTTAAGAAGAACATAAGAAAATATTTACATGTCATAATTTTTTTCTTTATATGCCGTATAAAAATACGACATAAAATGTGTATTTTTAGTGTTTTTACGCTATAATTAATCATAAATTATTTTTTATGTCATTTTTTTTGCGTTGTGGTTGAATATGAACATAATTATCTGTATACCTCTTGCTCCCTTACCACCACCAAAACCTCTTGCTCCCGTCCCAGTTCAATACGACTCACATCCGGTCACCAGTGCTTGTTTCCACTGCTTGTTTCCATCCCTAGATCCATCGCCGTTCCACACCACCGGCCGCACCCAATTGTTTCTTCCTTCGCGATCTCCTCCTCGATCCCCTTTCGGTCCAGTCGCTCCTCCAACCCCTAACCCTAGCTCCGGAACAGCTCACCTCCAAGGTCCTTGTCGGACGATGCACCAACCGTGGGCGTCGCTCCTGACAGTCCACGGTTACTACCCGCCTCCAAGGTCTCCGACCCCGCCATGGTGGGCTTCTTCGCCCACAGATCCAGGCTTGCCATGGATCCCTGCGCCAGCAAGGAACCCACCGCCGGTTCCCCTCGTCCTCATGCACCACCGGAGGCCCTCCTATATTCAAGCCGCCACAACGGATCGGGAGCTGCCCGACGCTGTCGCCGAGTTCGCTGACTGGATATCCCTCACTGCCACGAGCTTCATCTCCCCTCCCTTGGCTTCCTCGACGGCATGACCGCGGGCCGGCCTAGTGTTTTTTACTCAAAGTAGCATCAGCTGGGTCTTGCGTGTTTGCTGCCTGACAGATTTTTGTGCTAATCGAAGTAGCTCTTTCTCTAATACAATTGCTCTGTGTGTTAATTTCTGGTACCAGATTGTTAGCATGGGTGTTGATTTCTGGTACCAGATTGTTAATCTCCCAGTACCAATTGTGCGAGTCAATTGTGACATCTTATTCAGCACTCAACTTGAAATAATCATGTACTCGTTTTATTTGGGGCATTTGACATTATCAACCGGGGTGCTGACTAATGTCTTTGTCCTGTCAAGTTGCAACCGTGATGTATCTTTTAATTTTGTATTGTGCCAAAGTCTAACACGACTATCTTTGTATTGTGTCAAAGTCCAACTGTGATACACCTTGGTTCAGATTTTAATTTTCCCCTTCAAAGGAGAAACATTGTTGTGCAACTATGTGATGCTCAAAATTTGAGATTCAGATTCTTGCATCAATTTATTGAAGTAGATTGCTTTTCTTCATTCCTTTTTCTATTGTGCCGAAGTCTAACACGACTATTTTTTACATCGTGAGTCCACTTTGGGTATTTAACATTGTATACTGGGTGTCGGATGCATTTTTTCACAAGGGTGCTTAATGGGTTAACATGTGGTGCCGATGACTTAATTTGACCTTGGACTTTTTCTGCATGTTGATTTTTCTTCTTTGCTCAACTCACATGACTTGTGATGATGTGTGTCCTAATTGATCCGTGTGCTTATTTTCTGTAGCCTTGTCTCTTGCAACCACCGGTGCTTAACAAGGTATGCCGCAGTGCTGAATCAAAATGTTTTGCGTAGGGTGCTTAACAAGGTATGTCGTGGTGCTGAATCAAATGGTTTTTGTAGGGTGCTTAACAAGGTATCCATATGTGCTGAACAAGATAGGTACTGAATCGCATGTGACCCCACAGCACATGTGCATGTGTGCTAATCTTTTCTGAGATGTATGGGAATTTTCTCTCAAGCATAGAGTATCTCTAGCAGATATCTTAAATTCTTTCTCTTACACGTGGTGGATCATTGCTGGGGAGTTTCTAATCTCTATTCTTAAGTTTTACATGTTCCTAATTTGTCATTCCTGTTCGTAATCAATTGTTCATTTGCTTGTCCATTCACGGATGTTGTCTGTTCTGATCATCAGGTGCTTGTCTTCATGCCAAACATGCACGAGTGGAAAAGAGGCAGATGAATGCTTGATATCCCGGTGCTGAATGTCGATTATGATGAGTTCTTAATGAGGCATGATCCGGATACTGAATGGAATCAAGGTCATGCACGAATTATTGGATATAGTTCTTGCAGCCAAATAGTCTGAGAACTGGAGCGCATCAGATTCCTGTAAAGTGCTACCCTTTCTCTGAGCTTGATTGAATTATGTTTTCCTCTTACACCTGGTACTAAATGCATAGTACATATGAAGATACTTGACCCCCATTATCCTCATTTTTTGTTAATTTCGGATCACGTACTGATTGCTTTACCTATGGGTACTTATCTTGTGAACTAAGTCAGGTGCTTAACGGGAACATTTTGGGTGCCTGATTGGTAAGAGAGCGACGCCACCAGAATACCAGATCCTGGCGTTTCAACTATGTGTCCATATACACGGTTCAGTACCGGATCCTTCTTTGGACAGGGTACAGAATGATGATACTAGGCAGTTTTAGTACATGTTGCTAGGCTGGTTCTTATTTTGTACCCAGCTCGACATAATCATGTTGCCGTTTTATTTGAGATTAAACACATGGTACTGGGAGCTATGTGTTTGTAACTGTTAAATTATGGGTATGTTGACCCAGACTCCCGCATGTTTCTGTTTCAAATCTTTTAAGTTGTCTCTGCATTTATGCTCCCACCCGAAGTGTGCCAACTTATCTGTCCATGGTGTCGTGTTTAATTTTGTAGGTGGTGCTTATGTTCAGCAGCATATGTCGTTTCAATTTGCAGCCTTTGAAAAAAAAATGGAAAACTGGTACCTATATACATGAACGTAGACACCATGAAGGTATTCTCGAGGCCTGCACTAGAGCACGGAGGTATGAGGCACCGAATCATCGCGCTAGAACCGAATAAGCGCTTAGGGGATTCAAGTAGTTAGGTGGCACTGGGTAGCATTTGGGGTGAAGACATCGAACCATTATGCTAGTACCGAATCAGTTGCATTAAGGAATTCGGTGGTAGCAACTATATTGGAACCGAACCACATAGGTAGGACGCGTAATATACTAGTCGAGAAATACACACCGATGGCACCGAAACGAGGAGGAATGGAGACAGCGACCTACCCCTGAGACGGGCACATGCGTGGTACCGACCAATTAGGTACGAGGCACTTAACTTCCATGTCGGTACCGAACCAATGTTTTAAGAGGGGAGGCGGCGTCGGTGGCTATGCATCTAGTGGTACCGAACCACGCACCGTATGGCGCTTAAGGGTATCAGGAACATGGTACCGTCTCACTAGGGTGCGTACTATAATAGCGGAACAGGGGGACACACGCTTGGCACCGAAACGACATCCAAACACCCCTTCTGTCTCGGGTACCAAGCATGGAGGTGTGAGGTACCGAATCATCACGCTAGAACCGAATAAGCCAGGGATTCGCAATGCATAGCTAACGGCGTTGTAATGAGATGGTGGATACGCCCAAGACCAACCATAATAAATCTTCATCCCGGTACCGAGTGTATAAGGTCGAGGCACCGAACCATCATGCTAGTACCGAATCACCGCACCACATAAGGTCAAGGCACCGAACCATCATGCTAGTACTAATCAGCACCAACATGAAAGGAATGAGTATGATTTTTCACATTGCTATATATAAGAATAACCAAAATACTTGTCATTTTCACCCAACCGGAGAAAGCAAAAGATTATGCCTCCACCGATGGTAACGGAATGCAATTGTTTAAAGTAAGCACTACAAAGTACATATTTCTCATTTTCTGGGAGATGAAACATACTTTCTAGAACACATCAGACTGAGATAATTTCCAATATTTTGAGCCCTCAAGAAGCATCAGATTACATAGAGGAGACATTAAATCTCTCTCTCTCTCTCTCTCTCATACACGACACTAGCTAACCTGTGATGTAGTATATGTTCTTATGTGCGGGCTTGCTAGAAGAACCAAAAGAAATGACGACCAAGTACTCCAGTGAGTTTGGCCATTTTAACAAACACAAGCCATGCAGTGGTGCCCACAAAGCTCCGCATCTTCCATGCCTCCAGCAGAGAAAGCGCACCGCCGCGTGCATGGAGCACATGCATCCGCCAGGCATAAATGGATCTTGGTGGAGGCATCGAGCGGTTGGGCCTGACGGAACCGACGGACGGCGCGAAAAGCAGCGTGAGGGCTGCGAGGCCTCACGGTGCTACAAAATGAAGCAGAACGAGGCCTCCCACCGGGTGGTGGCAGCAGATTTAGAGCATGCTCTTCTTCCACGCTATTCGCAGGCATACGCGATGTTCGCCGAGTCGCCGACGGCGATAGGGGAGGCCGTGAGCAGGCTACAGGGGAGGCGGGCGTAGGTGACGCCGGGGGTAGCGGTTGTTGACGGAAAATACTCACCGGGGGAACACACGGTCGCGGCTCCTTGCGACGGACAGAACACACTCCGGTGGGCGGCTCCGCCATCTGGGGTTCGGCGATTCACCGGAAAGGGCGGCAAGAAGGCCGTCGCTCTTTCTCCTTGGCCGAATAAGGATTTGGGTCACGATGTAGCATGAGGCATGTTTCACCCGCAGAAGAATCTAGGGTTCAATCGATCAAGGTGGTAATCGATTATCACCGCTAGTTCGCACCAACTGGGAGATCTGTTGTCATGCAAATCGCCACCGAGTAAGCTTCTAGCAGGATCCTATCCTACGGATGAGACGCTAACGGTGGTTACCATCGCTGTCCTGGCCCATCGGTATTCGGTACCTCCGAGGCCGGATCCGCCCGAGTTAAGCACGGGAAGCATGCCAGCCCATGCGGTACCGCTGTTTGAATTTTAAACGGGCTGACAATGACAGATCTGGCTGACCGACAGCATCCGCGAACAGCAGCTGTTTACTACCTTTTTTTTTAATAGTTTTTTAAACCAAGATTCAAACAAAAGTTGTGAACACCACCAAAATAGAACGGCCATACTATGAAAAGTTTCCTCTTTTGCTTGTGCATGTGATATGCTAGGTGAGAGAAAGTAGTTTCATAATACTTGGTGTAAATTGGAAAAGAAAAAGAATAGACATCGGATACGCATCGCGAAGCACATGTGTGGTGATAGATGCTTCCTCTAGCGATGATGAACGTATATATCTTCCTGATATAATTGACATTGGAGGTCCTGGAAGGAATCAACGCTCATGAGGTTGTGAATGCTAGAAGTTATGTATCAGTTGATTTCCTCCTTCGGTTCTTCATTTTGTGAGTTTGATATACTCCCTCTGTCTTAAAATAGATGTAGTAGAGTTGTCTAAATTTAAATGTATCTAGACAAAAGTTTGGAAAATTTGAGACATCTATTTTGAGAAGGAGGTCACTATATATGGCTGTTTAGTCTCTACAACGAAATTGCAGAATTCGTCGATAACTTATGATTCTTTTATGAGACTTGGAATTCTTGTAGTCTTTGCGAGCTTTTGATTGTTGTGGTACATACATATCTTGGAAATTAGTACTTTTTATGAAGATTTGTAAATGAACAAAAAAAGGACCCAATCCTATGCTACCCATTTTGGTGGTAGTCACTCAGATCTTATCTATATATGTTTTGCCTATTGCCTATTTTTCTTTTTTTTGTTCATATCTTTTACTGATGTACAGAGTTAAGCAAGTACGTTTCATGTTTGCATACATGGAGTTCCTTGCTACAGTGATGTGGTTTAGTTTGATACCCTGCATTTTTCGCTATGCAGTCCCCCGAATCACTTGTGTTGCATTGACAATTTTTCCGATCATGCTTACTTTCGACTTTGTCCGACATGCAAATTATCTATAAGAATCACAAGTGAGGCTCTAAGTTCTTTTTTGTAAACTTGAAAGGCTCCGGAGATTTCTCCTTTTTATTCATATTTTCCATTGTCGTACGCAAGTAATAGATATTTTCATATTCATCACGGAGCAATATCTTCGGGTTTTCGTGGCCATGTGCTTTGCGTCGGGCATTACTTGGAAGCCGGTAAGCGCTGCGTAACGAGGAGATGGTAAAGAAGCACAAGCAACGTGAGGACGAGCGTCACAAGAAAGAGGAGGAAGAGGGCGCCTCGCTAAGGAGACTCGTCCGCAGAGAGGAAAGGCAGCATCGAGCGTGGCGCTCCATGGAGGAAGACGAAGAGCACAAGAAGGGAAAAGGGCCTCTGTTCTAGACTTTGAGTATGTTGAACTTTGAGCATTTTGTGAACTTTGAGTATTTAAGCCCCTTAAGGGGAAAACACCATGTATTGGGTGCTTGTGTTCGAATATGTCATAAACCTCGTGTTATTTTGTATGTGTCAATAACTATGGTTTTTGTGGTTGTACTTGCGTTCGAGATTTGCCCCCGAAACATGCAGAAAAATGGCTGGGAGGCATGATTCATGAGTGTGTGGCGCCATGAGTGGTGGCGCTTCACTGTGCAACGCCACGAGCTAAGGCGTTGCACCGTGCAACGCCACCACTCATGGCACCGCATATTGTCTCAAATACTTACAGAAGCTTATGTAAGTTTTTGAGCCAATGTGGCGCCATGAGCGATGGCGTTGCCGTGCAATGTCCTGGCTCAGAGCGTTGCACGGTGCAACGCCATCACTCATGGCGCCGCACATTGGCTCAAAAAACTTACCGAAGCTTCTGTATGATTTGGGAGCTATGTGCGGCGCCATGAGTGGTGGCGTCGAACCGTGCAATGCCTTAGCTTGTGGTGTTGCACGGTGCAACGCCACCACTCATGGCGTCACCTTCCGTAGCTGCAGACAAGCGCATATATTTTTTGCGCCTGGGCTATGGTGTTGGAGATATGCCCTATAGGCAATAATAAAAGTGGTTATTATTATATCTTTGTGTTTATGATAAATGTTTACATTCATGCTATAACAGTATTAAACAAGAAACATTAATACTTGTGTGATTTGTAAACTAAATTAGAGTCCCTGGTAAAGCCTCTTTATAATGCTAGCTTGTTGATTAATAGATGACCGTGGTTTCTCGATCATCAACATTGAGATGTTATTAATAACAAGATCATATCATTAGGAGAATGGTATGATGGACATACTCCTATAGATAAGAGTAGCATTAAGATCAAGTCATTTCAATAGTTCGTTTGCTATAAGCTTTCTGATACATAGTAACATAATTCCTTCGACCATGAGATCATGCTAATCACCATCACCGGAAGGATGCTTTGATGACATCAAACACCACACCGTAACTGGGTGGCTATAAAGGTGGCATTGAGTGTTCGGAAAGTATGGGTTGAGACACGTGGATCAAGAGTGGGATTTGTCCATCCATATGACAGATAGATATACATTGGGCCCTCTCGGTGGAATGTCATCCAATTAGCTTGCAAGCATGTGACTGGCTCACAAGGGATCACATATCACGGGAACAAGAAAAGACTACTTATCGGTAACGAGGTTGAACTAGGTATGTAGAGATACCGACGATCAAAACCTCGGATAAGTAAACTATCATGAGACAAAGGGAAATTGGTATCGTATGTAAGTGGTTCATTCGATCGCAAAGTAATCATAGAAATATGTGGGAGCCATATGAATTTCCAGATTCCTCTATTGATTATTGATTGGAGAAGTGTCTCGGTCATGTCCGCATAATTCATGAATCGTAGGGAGACACACTTAAGGATTCGATGTTGTTTAGTAGATATGGAATGTTAATAGGGATACCGAATGTTGTTCGGAGTCTCGGATGGGATCTGGGATATCACGAGGAGATCCGGAATGGTCCAAAGAATAAGATTCATATAAGGAAAGTCCGATTTTGGAGTTCGGGAAAGTTTCCGATGGTGACATCGGAGAGGTTCTAGAAGGGTCTAGAAGGTTCACCAGAACGGAAGGGGAATGGTCCATGAATGTGTCATGGATATGTGGAATGATTGGATCATATCCTAGGTCACTTGGTGTTGGCATTTGCAAGAGAGAAATAAAGCTCTAAATTGAAAGTCAAACGAGAAGTTTGAAAAGTGAAATTGGAACGATGGTTTCCTAGTGGAAGAAGAAACAAGTCCTTCTCTCAATACAACTTGGGTTTGGGTTTGGATTAAAACCCACCCCTCCCAAGGCTGCCCCTCCCTCTCATAAATAGAGGGGGAGGGCTGCCCCAACACCACAAGAGCCAAGCCCTCCCCACACCCGCGTCGCCGCCATCGCGCCCATGTCGCCGCCGCCGCTTGCTGCCGCCGCCTTGCTGCCTAGCGCCGCCGCCTCGTCAGCCGACCTAGCCACGACACCTCCTCCTCCTCCCTGTCATCTAAACCCTAGGTCTCCGAGAAACCCTAATCCACCATAACTCGCACTGGCTTAGGCGAAGCCCTGCGGGATCTTTCCTCTACTTCCGACACCACGTCGTCGTGCTACCAGAATCACGAAGGGATAACTACAACCTCCGCTGCCTGCTGGAACAAGGGAGAGGAAGGTCTTCATCGAGTACCGAACGTGTGACCGACTGCGGAAGCGCTGCCGGAATGCCTTGGAAGGATCGCTCACGCGATCCCGAGATCGACAAGTGACGGCTACATCACCCACGAGAATCGCTGTTAACCGCTTTGGAATCTTCGGTGAGTGCTTCTATCGACTCGTTGCTACAATATAGTAGATAGATCTTGGCTTGTTTGTGTGCATGCGTAGAAATTTTTGTTTTCCATGCTACGAACCCCTACAAGGGTATCGAGCCGTGTCTATGTAGATCTGTTGACGAGTAGAACACAATGGTCATTGTGGTGGTGCTTTTATTATCACTTGATTTTTGTGTACTTTGCATCTTGCGGTATGATGGGATGAAGCGGCCCGGGCTAACCTTGCATGACATCGTTCATGAGACTTGCTCCACGCTCAACATGCAACTTGTATTGCATAAGTGGCTTTATGGTGTCTCTCTCCCATCATAGTATATATTTAATTTACAACGAGCACTTGATAGTTGAAGCATCAACATTGTGGTTCTTGTTCGTAAGTTAGAACGACACTTATTGAAAGCCCCATACCACGTAAAATATGCAAAGAAAATTAGAGGCGTCTAACTTTGTTTTGCAGGGGTGTGCTGTAATGTGATATGACCATGATTGTAATTATATATGATGTATGCAATGTTCCTTATTGTAAGTTGGCAACCGGTAGGAGCCATATGGTTGTCCTTTAAATTCCGTTAAGACCTGCATATTATGAATTGCATGTGATGTTAATCCTTTTATGCATCTTGTATTGCTTAGTTCACGATGGTAGCATTATAAGATGATCTATCAAGCAATTTCAAGTTTTGAAGTGTTCATCCTTAGTAAGCACCGTTGCTAAAGCTCGTTGTTTCGAAGCACCACGTGATGATCGAGTGTGTTAGATTCTGCGAGTGTATACAACGTGAGCAAGCCAGATTTGCTCATGCGGAAGCTAAGGTTTGATCTTGACGAGCCTAGCATGTACAGACATGGTCTCGGAACACGGATCACCGAAAGGTAAAGCATGAGTCATATAGAAGATATGATGAACATGTTGATTGTTCGCCATTGAAGCTACATCAACTCTCGTGATGATCGGTTTTGATGCGGTGGATTTGGTTCGTGTGATCACTAAAACAATTTGAGGGATATTGTTTTGAGTGGGAGTTCACCTAGATTAATTTAACTATTAATTAGAACTCAATTTGTCATAAACTTAGTCTAAACTATTGCAAATATGTTGTAGATCAATGGCGGCCCCTACCATCAATTTTAATGCATTCTTAGAGAAAGAAAAGTTGAAAAACAATGGAAGAAACTTCGTGGATTGGTTCCGCAATTTGAGGATTGTCCTCAATGCTGGTAATTTGACCTATGTGCTGGATGCACCGATAGGTAACCACTGCGGTGATGCTACCGCTGAGGTAAAGAATGTTTTCCTCGCTCGGAAGAATCAGTACTCCATAGTTCAGTGTGCTATCTTGTATGGTTTGGAATCGGAGCTTCAGAAAAGGTTTGAGAACCATGACCCACATGATATTTTCCGTGAACTCAAAATGATATTTGAGGTTCACGCGGCAGTTGAGAGTTATGAGGCTTCTGAGAAGTTCTTTAACTGCAAGATGGAAGAGGGCAGCTCCGTCAGTGAGCACGTGCTTAAGATGTCTGGGCACGCAAGTAAACTCCAAAGCTTGGGTATAGTGATTTCTAATGCTTTGGGGATTCACCGTGTCCTCCAATCACTACCACCAAGTTACAAGAACTTTGTGATGAACTACAATATGCAAAACATGGACAAGTCGTTGCCAAAACTCTTCTCCATGTTAAAGTCTGCAGAAGTGGAGATCAAGAAAGAGCACCAAGTGTTGTTGGTCAATAAGACCACCAAATTCAAGAAGCAAGGCAAGTCTAAGAAAAAGGGAAACTTCAAGAAGGGCGGTAAGAAAGTTACCGCGCCGGCGAAGAAGACCAAGATTGGGCCTAAGCCTGATACTGAGTGCTTTTACTGCAAGGGAGAGGGTCACTGGAAGCGGAATTGCCCAAAGTACTTGGCGGATTTGAAGAACGACAACATCAAGAAGAAAGGTATATCTGATATACATGTTATTGATGTGTATCTCACTAGTACTTGTAGTAGTGCGTGGGTATTTGATACTGGTTCGGTTGCTCATATTTGTAACTCAAAACAGGTGCTGCAGAATAAAAGGAAGCTAGCGAAGAACAAGGTGACAATGCGCGTTGAAATGGATCAAAGGTTGATGTGATCGCTGGTCAAGACGCTACCTCTTCATCTACCATCGGGATTAGTTTTATACTTAAATAATTGTTATTTGGTGTCTGCGTTGAGCATGAACATTATAACCAGATCATGTTTATTGCGAGACGGTTACTTGTTTAAGTCCGAGAATAATGGTTGTTCGATTTATATGAGTAATATGTTTTATGCACATGCACCTTTGATAGATGGTCTATTCTTATTGAATCTCGATTGTAGTAATGCACACATTAATAACATTGAGGATAAACGTTTGAAATTGAGCGATAACTTGACCTATATGTGGCATTGTCGTCTTGGTCATATTGGAGTGAAGTGTATGAAGAAACTCCATTCCGATGGACTTCTTGAATCACTTGAAAGATGTGAAGCATGTCTGATGGGTAAAATGACTAAGACTCCATTTTCTGGTATGATGGAGTGAGCTATGGACTTATTGGAAATCATACATACCGATGTGTGTGGCCCAATGAGTGTAGCATCGCTGTGGTTATCAAGTATGTTCTTACCTTCACGGATGACTTGAGTAGATATGGGTATATCTATTTCATGAAACATAAGTCCAAAACTTTAGAGAAGTTTAAGGAATTTCAAAGTGAGGTAGAGAATCAACGTAACAAGAAGATTAAATTTTTACGATCTGATCGTGGAGGTGAATATCTAAGTTACGAGTTTGGCGAGCATTTGAAGAGATGCGGAATACTTTCACAATTGACACCGCCGGGAACACCACAACGTAATGGTGTGTCCGAACGACATAATTGAGCTCTCTTAGATATGGTTCATTCTATGATGTCACTTACAGATTTACCGCTATCATTTTGGGGTTATGCATTAGAAACAGCCGCATTCACTTTAAATAGGGCACCATCTAAACCCCTTGAAACGACACCGTATGAATTATGGTTTGGGAAGAAACCTAAATTGTCGTTCCTTAAAGTTTGGGGTTACGAAGCTTATGTAAAGAAATTACAGCCCGACAAGCTTGAACCCAAAGCGGAAAAATGCGTCTTCATAGTATACCCGAAATAAACTATTGGGTATACCTTCTATCATAGTTCCGAGGGAAAAATCTTCGTTGCCAAGAATGGATCCTTTCTAGAGAAGGAGTTTCTCTCGAAAGAAGTGACTAGAAGGAAAGTAGAACTCGACGAGGTTGTTGAACCTTCTCTCGAACTTGCGAGTAGCGCAGCACCGGAAGTAGTTCCTGTGGCGCCTGTACCAATAAGAGAGGAAGATAATGATGTTGATCATGAAACTTTGGTTGAAGTTATTACAGAACCTCGCAGGTCGACGAGAACTCGTACCACTCCTGATTGGGATGATCCCGTTATGAGTGTTATGTTGGTGGACAACACCGATGACCCTGCGACATATGAGGAAGCGATGATGAGCCCAGATTCCAATAAATGGCAAGAAGCCATGAAATCCGAGATTGGATCCATGTACGAAAACCAAGTATGGACTTTGGTGGACTTACCGGATGGCCGGAAGGTTGTCGAGAATAAATGGATTTTCAAGAAGAAAACAGATGCTGATGGTAATGTTACTGTCTATAAAGCTCGACTTGTCGCAAAAGGATTTCGACAAATTCAAGGAGTTGACTACGATGAGACTTTCTCACCAAGAAGCGGGTTAAAGTCTATGAGGATTATGTTAGCAATCGCTGCATATTATGATTATGAGATATGGCAGATGGATGTCAAAACGGCGTTCCTCAATGGATACATTGATGAAGAGTTGTATATGATGCAACCCAAAGGTTTTGAAGATCCTAAAGATGCTAACAAGGTATGCAAACTTCAACGGTCCATATATGGATTGAAGCAAGCATCCCGGAGTTGGAATCAACGTTTTGATAAGGTGATCAAAAGCTTTGGTTTTATACAAACTTATGGAGAAGCTTGTATTTACACGAAAGTGAGTGGGAGCTCTGTAGCATTCTTAATACTATATGTAGATGACATATTGTTGATTGCGAATGATGTAGACCTTATTAATAGTGTCAAGGATTATTTGAATAATAGTTTTTCAATGAAAGATCTTGGCGAAGCAGATTACATATTAGGCATAAAGATTTATAGAGATAGACCGAGACGCCTAATATCATTGTCACAGAGTACATATTTGGACAAAGTTCTAAAGAGGTTTGAAATGGAAGATAGCAAGAAAGGGTTCTTGCCCATGTTGCCCAATACGACCTTAAGTAAAACTCAAAGTCCTGCAACGGCAGAAGATAGAGAAAGGATGAGTAAGACTCCCTATGCCTCAGCCATAGGATCTCTTATGTATGCCATGCTATGTACTAGACCCGATATTGCATATGTTGTTAGTTTGACTAGCAGATATCAAAGTGATCCAGAGTGGATCATTGGATGATCAAAAACATCCTTAAGTACTTGAGAAGAACTAAGGATATGGTTCTTTCTTATGGAGGTGATGAACAACTCGTTGTTAATGGTTACATCGATGCTAGTTGGAACCGATCCGGATGATTCTAAATCTCAACTGATACGTATTTACTTTGAATGGTGCAAAGGCTTAGCTAGAGGAGTGCAAAGCAAAGCGTTGTGGCGAGATCTTCAATCGAATCGAATGCATAGTCGCCCGGAGGCTTCACAAGAGGCGATATGGATGAAGGAGTTCATTACAGAGCTCGGTGTGGTTCCAAGTGCGCTGGACCAAATGTCTATCTATTGTGATAACATGGGCGCCATAGCCAATGCGCAATAACCAAGGCACACAAGAAGCTGAAGCATATCAAGCTACGTTTTCACGCTATTCGAGAGCATGTCCAAGATGGTGACATAAAGATTTGCAAAGTACACACAGATCTGAATGTGGCGGATCCATTGACTAAACCTCTCCCGAGGGCAAAACATGACCAACACCAAATCGCCATGGGTGTTCGGTATATTACCATGTAATCTAGATTAGTTGAATCTAGTGCAAGTGGGAGACTCTTGGAGATATGCCCTAGAGGCAATAATAAAAGTGGTTATTATTATATCTTTGTGTTTATGATAAATGTTTACATTCATGCTATAACAAGATTAACAGAAACATTAATACTTGTGTGATTTGTAAACTAAATTAGAGTCCCTGGTAAAGCCTCTTTATAATACTAGCTTGTTGATTAATAGATGATCGTGGTTTCTCGATCATGAACATTGAGATGTTATTAATAACAAGATCATATCATTAGGAGAATGGTATGATGGACATACTCCTATAGATAAGCGTAGCATTAAGATCAAGTCATTTCAATAGTTCGCTTTCTATAAGCTTTCAATACATAGTAACATAAATCCTTCGACAATGATATCATGCTAATCACCATCACCGAAGGATGCTTTGATGACATCAAACACCACACCGTGAATCGGGTGGATATAAAGGTGGCATTGAGTGTTCGAAAGTATGGGTTGAGACACATGGATTAAGAGTGGGATTTGTCCATCCATATGACGGATAGATATACTCTGGGCCCTCTCGGTGGAATGTCATCCAATTAGCTCGCAAGCATTTAACTGGCTCACAAGGGATCACATATCATGGGAACGATAAAAGAGTACTTATCGGTAACGAGGTTGAACTAGGTATGTAGAGATACCGGCGATCAAAACCTCGGATAAGTAAACTATTGTGAGACAAAGGGAAATTGGTATCGTATGTAAGTGGTTCATTTGATCGCAAAGTAATCATAGAAATATGTGGGAGACATATGAATTTCCAGATTCCTCCATTGGTTATTGATCGGAGAAGTGTCTCGGTCATGTTCGCATAATTCACGAACCGTAGGGAGACACACTTAAGGATTCGATGTTGTTTAGTAGATATGGAATGTTAATAGGGATACCGAATGTTGTTCGGAGTCTCGGATGGGATCCGGGATATCACGAGGAGATCCGGAATGGTCCGGAGAATAAGATTCATATAAGGAAAGTCTGATTTCGGAGTTCAGGAAAGTTTCCGATGGTGACATCGGAGAGGTTTTAGAAGGGTCTAGAACGTTCACCAGAACGGAAGGGGAATGGTCCATGAATGTGTCATGGATATGTGGAATGATTGGGTCATATCCTAGGTCACTTGGTGTTGGCATTTGCAAGAGAGAAATAAAGCTCTAAATTGAAAGTCAAACGGGAAGTTTGAAAAGTCAAACTGGAACAATGGTTTCCTAGTGGAAGAAGAAACAAGTCCTTCTCCCAATCCAACTTGGGTTTGGGTTTGATTCAAACCCACCCTCCCAAGGCTGCCCTCCCTCGTAAATAGAGGGGAGGCTGCTAACACCACAAGAGCCAAGCCCTCCCCACCTCCGCCGCCCGCCCTAGGCCGACACCTCCTCCTCCTCCGGTCATCTAAGCCCTAGGTCTCCGGAAACCCTAATCCACCATAACTCGCCGGCTTAGGCGAAGCCTCACGGATCTTCCTCTACTTCGACACCACGCCTCGTCTTTGGCGGAATCATGAAGGAGAACTACAACCTCACTTTCTTTGGAACAAGGAGAGGAAGGTCTTCATCAGTACCGAACGTGTGACCGATCATGGAAGCGCCGTAACGCAGCGGAAGGATTGTCTACGCGATCTTGAGATCGACAAGTGTACGACTACATCACCCATGAGAATCGCTCTCGTTAACCGCTTTGGAATCTTCGAGGGTGAGTGCTTCTATCGACTCGTTGCTACAATCTAGCAGATAGATCTTGGCTTGTTTGTGTGCATGCGGTAGAAATTTTTTGTTTTCCATGCTACGAACCCCTACATATGGCACCGCACATCCCAGCCAATGTAAATTGGAAGCTTCTGTTAGTAGAAGCTTCTATTGATTTGGGGATAATATATATACTTTTGTTACTACTATGTCAACATTTCAAATGAGTAATTCTATTATGTTTGAGACACTTCATGGATACATGGATAGACATTTTTTTTGTAATGGCAAATAGAACTAATCATGCACGAGTGATAGAAATTGTTCACATCTACTTGAGCATGGATACATGGACTATTAGGAGTCCATTACAAGTACTACCAAGTTCAAACGACCGATAGAGCAAATTCACTACAAGTTCACACGATGAGTTCACATCTACCAAGTTCCCGCGACAAGTTCAGAAGCTAACTATACCACATCTACTCTACTTCCCACGGGTCGTCTTCTTTCCTCGTACCCTTCTCATGGGAATCTTCCTCCTCCTCGGTTCCTCTTCATCATCTTCCTCCTCCTCGGTTCCTCTTCATCATCTTCCTCTAAACGGTATTTCTTACGTGCCTTCTTTGCCTTGGCCGTGGAAGGGTCGGGTGTGTAAGGCTTCTTGGGTTGCCTTGGCTTGAGCACGTAGTCGGACCGCTCGTGGACCTTGTATTGAGTGTAGTTGCCCAACGTCATCTCATCAGAGACGCTTTCCTCATTTTGGGGCTATCAACAAAAGAAGAATGGTAAGGAGATATAGTAATGCAAGGGTTAGTGGGGATGCAATGCTTTACTACCTCAGGTGTGTTTAACTCGTCCTCGGATGCGGAGTGATGATCGCCGGAATGGTCATCTTGGGGCGTGTTGGACCGTGACGCGGACGGTGTTGCCACATCGGGGTCACGACAACCTAGCAAGTTCGATAGCCGCCTTAACCGTTGGGCCTGCTTCTTAACGAACCCTCTAAACATACCTTCTCTCCATGAGGGTATGCCTCGAAAGCATCCTCGCATGAATCGGCGGACTTCCTTACCTTCCCGCGCTGTCATAGACAAGAAGAAACTAGTAATTCATCCGTGTGAGGTGTGACAAGGGCCAAGACGGAAAACAAACATTCGGCACACATTACAACGAATTTGACCAAAGGAGCAAACTTGGCTTGTCGCCATCCTCTGACCATCTTGTTGTATTGTTCAGTTGCAAGCTCATCAAACAACAATGGCTCCTCCAAGATTTCATCCCGAAATGCTCGTGGGTATAGCTCCACCCGTGCATTGTCAAGGAACCATGTGATGTAGTTGTTCAAAGAATCCTGACAAAAGCCCCTTCCCTGTGTTCCTTTTGCTTTCTTAACCTCGATCACACATGTGATGTAGTTGTTGAAAGAATCTTGAATTTGTCAATGTGCTTCCTGTGAAGCTTGTCCCAATCCTTCTCCTTCTTCTGCTTCTTCCTGTCCAAGCTACACACGACAACAAGTCCTAGAGCGTTATTTGTCGAAGGATAAATACATCGCAGGTTAAGGCAGTTGATATCTTACCCATGGATCCCTATGTCCGTGTCCTTCCACTCAGACGGGACAATCTGAAATAACCCAAACTGGGTCATGACACGTTGTGGCTGGTGATGCTCAACAACCCACATGCATACCATGGGGCAACACATTAGCCACAGACGGGCTTCTTCTGTGCACATAGGGTTAAGGCGATAGTCGTCTGGGACACCAAAGTTTTCCCTTGGACCATAGGCCCCCCATGTCACCTGCAACATACCACACTCATGTCAAGTTTGAAGATTACAAATTCAAGACATATAATTGACCGCACCCGAGGAAATTACCTGATCAATGGTGATCGTGTCAAACTTGTTGGTGTACCTCTTGTGCACCGCCACTAGGTCGCCTGGCGGGTCAAAGACCACATCCCACTTGTAAGACCACGTGGGGAGCATGAGGTCATTGTCGTCATCAACATAAGGATTGTATTTCAACAATATCGGTAGTCCAACCGGGAAGCGTTCGCAGCTCCACACCGAAATAAGGAGCAAACAACCGCCAATGCATCCATCGGTCGCGCTCCTAAGACAAGCATCGTCCAGCTGCACATGAAGTGATAGACCGTTTAGTAAGGACAATATTTTCTAAGGAAATGCGGAGATAGGCAATATTTGTAAAGGAGTTATTACCTGACAGTGCAACCAGGCCAACACCGCCGAACCCCAGTTGAACTTAGAGTCAAAAACGGTGAGCACCTTGAGCCAATGCCACTGAGCACGATCCCCACTACTGTCAGGAAAAAGAGTCCTCGTGATGATGTACCACACATATACACGAGTGTACGTCATGATCGTCTCCTTATCAGCATCCTCGAGGCAGGTCTTGAAATTCTAGATGATCCAACTAAAAGTAGCCCCGACAGCGACCCTCAGTCTTTCCTCCTTCTTGTTTACAGCCTCGGGTGGATCCTTCCCTATAAGGCTGGCCATCTGCTCACGCCACCCGTCTGAATCCATGCTTATGCACACAGGGTTTCCCTCGATTGGGAGTGCCAGGATCATGCTCATGTCCTGCAAAGTGACCATAATCTCCCCGGTCCTAATGTGAAAAGTGTGTGTCTCCGCACTCCATCGGTCGACAAGCGTGGTGATCGCAGCGGGGTTGAAGGCCGGTGTCGACCGAGTGACCATGTGGATAAAGGGGAGGAGTCCTAGCTACTGGATGTATGGAGTGTACCGCTCATCATAAGGCATCATGTTGGACGAGACCTCGTGGTACATAAGTCGAAGGGTAGAAGCTCCTACAGACATACAATGGCTAGGGTTCGATTTCCATATCAACAAACATGGCATCTTGTTGGACTAGCATGGAAGTTTTTAGTACCTCTCTCTTCTCCGACAACTTGTAGGCACGGTGTTGAACATCATAGTGAGGATTGTTTAGAGCCATCCTAGTGGCACAAAGAAACAATAAGAACAATAGAAACAATAAATCTCACATGTCATACTTGTAAACAATAGAAACAATAATTTCCATTCTACCTATAATTATTCTCACATGAACAAACATTCCATCTTATTCTACCATTAATTCTATTCCTACCTATAGTTCTAATTTTACAAATATGACATCCTTCTCTACCTATAATTTTCACACTAACAAATCTTTCAAACTATCACATAGAACCTAGGGTTTCACTGTCCCATACAACCTAGAAGTTCACTATCCATCTTACAAGTATTTCTAAAACTAAACATAGCAATGTTTCATATTAATTGCACTATCCCGTACAATCTAGGATTTCACCAAAAAATGCAAGGGAAAAAAAAGGGGAGAAATTTGTGGATGGAATTGAGAGGATTAGAGAGAATACCTGGGGGAGGGGATTGGGAGCACGATTCTTGGAAGAAATCTCTAGATCTGGCCGATTTTGTGAGGAGAATCAAGTGGAGCGCCGAACCCTAGCCGCCATGCTTCCTTCTCTATTCGTGGGCTAGGAGAGGAATGAGGGTCGGGGGCTGGGGCGGTCGTGCGCTGGTACTAGTTCTGAAGTGCGGCGCCATGAGATGTGGCGCCGCACTTACGGAACCGGGGCCCACGAGGCCATGGCGAGGCCACGCTGGCAGGCGTGCGACGCCATTGCCCATGGCGTTGCTCTTCAGGGTGCGGCGCCACCTATGATGGCATTGTAAAAATGGTTAGTTCTGTGAATTAGTTTTGGCCACATTTCATTTCGTGAATTTATTTTTAATAAGGGTTATTTTTAGCTAAATTGCCGTTCATTTATACATAACTGTTCAAAGTCATCAACAGTCTCACAAATCAACCCGAGCAGATTTACAAGAGAATTTCCTCTCTTCCCGGCAACAACTTTATTTCTGTCTTTTCATCTCCACCAAAGCAAAGCCATGACTCGTAGTTTTAGATCCCTTCTAAGCCGAAGAATATGAGTGATCATCCCTCTTGGACCTCTACATTCAATTACATCTTTACGTATCTTTTCAAGGCCAAAACTCCACCACAACCGTCTTCATCCAAACAATGCTATCAGTTGGCTGGGAGGCAGAGCTGCAGACGAAGGTGGTGGGGGTGTTGGGAAGGGAATAGAGGTGGCGCCAAACAATGCTATCAGTTGGCTGGGAGGCAGAGCTGCAGACGAAGGTGGTGGGGGTGTTGGGAAGGGAATAGAGGTGGCGGGGGAGACGGGAGGGTCTTTGGTCGGAAAAAGACAGAGGGTGTTATCACAAATATGGTGTTGCAACATCTTTTCCTGGACAGAGGTACTACATGTTTTGCCTTTTATGATCTTGCACATAAGATGAACAATATGATCTTTTCCACGGTACGGTTCTCTATTTACAATTTCAAGAAAATGTATTTTGGAGTACGTAGAGAAGTCAGCCCAAGAAAGACAACCAACCTTCAGCAAATCAGAGGGGCAAGAGCAGCATAAGAAAGATCAACCAGGCAGAAATGCACAATGTGGAGGAAATGCAAGAAACCAAATTTGTAACGGAAGTGAAACAGCTGGTACGACCACATAACATGTAGATAAGCAGCCAGCAAATACTGATGTGGCTGGCGCCCAGATCTAGGCTTCCTACTTCACTGAGTCCGTTGTTGCAATAAGCTTTATGAAAAGCATTACGAAAACAAAATAAAATCTGATACATGGAGAGATAGGTGCTTGGGTCTTGGGTGTTCCGTTCCAGGTTCGCCACAGCGAGATTGCAGTCCATAATTTAGCTATATCCCACTCCACAGTAGGTTATCAATCATACTGGGCCATGTACCTGCATGAACATATAGTACAATTTCAGAACTGCTAATGGACAATTAGAACATGAATTTGGCAGCACAAACAACCCACTCAGACAAAAGCACAACACTACAGCTACATATAAATTCACTCTCCATTTACTCGGGACATAACAAAATTGCTAACGCCAAGTTTAAACATGCATTGAAACTAAAATATAAGCCAATACATATTCGATGCAGTCGAGATCCTTTCCATGGGCATCAGTCGATGAATACAAGTCAGAGAATAATGCAAAATTAACAAATATATCATAATGATGAGCACAATCAGGCATCCATCATCATAGTGAAATTATAGGAAACCGAAAGACTGAAAATGCTCGAGATACAGAATGAACAACTGGCTGGTATTATTAAGCCCAAATGAAGAGCAACTATTGAAGATTTTGAAAACATCAAGTAACAGATCGATGTTCAATTGTGTCAATACTAAATTTCCTGTAATTAACAAAACTAACATGTAATATACTTCAAGGATTACTGAATAGCTATTACCATACTGCTTGCTATCTCTGCTTAAAGGGGGATTATTGCTGCAGAAATCATCTACTATTGAGTTAAAGAAGAAATTTAACCATTGATAACAACTTCGATGTATCTGAAAGGTCGCCCATGTGTTACTACCACTTAGTTACTGCACTGGACAAGTATTCCTGGTTTAACTCATTGCTCCTCGCCAAAACTATTCTGTAGTTACAGCAACCCTACACCATTTTTCTTAGGGACCCTATACCATTGTTCTTAGTTTACACGGGTTCGCACTTAAAGGTGTGGAAGGGAAGTTATGCACCATAAGGCTATTTGCCAATAGGTTTCAACACAAAAAGGTCAAATGACAGTCTCTGGTCTGCCATTGAATTTCAGCTTCAATACATAAATTGAAACTTTTTTTAACTTTACAGACTATTAAGTGTATATATGTAAAGGCATGGTTTTATGGAACAACTTTACACTGTATGAATAATAATAATGAATGCACCTGCAGGGCTGCAAAGATCATATAAGAAACTAAACCAGCAAGTTTAATTGCTGCCTACGCAAAGAGAATGCCCTAAAACTAATTTTGACGATTTGAGCTTCAGACACACTACCACGAAACAACATACAAAAGGTGTCATGAACAAAGTGACGTTTGAGGATTAAAGCTCAAGTCACAGTACCAGACACCTCTAGGATTTGTAACATAAGAAAAAATGATAATCTCTTCCCAATGTATGAAGCATGGAAAAGCCACACATACGTGCATCCGAAATAACAGAAGCACACCCTAGTCGAATTCACAAGATCAATGTCAACACGAGCAATAACAAGAATAACAAAAACTCTATGCATAAAAGAAGCACAAACAGTGTCACAAAAGGCAGAAATTTTATGAATCTTTTAAAGAGAAATAAAGAAAATTGTGAGTCCTCAAACCAATTCTGCTTTTATAAAAAAGGAGGGAAATGGGGTTAATGGGGTCACTCCAGCAGGCACAGCTACTTTGGCCAGGTTTTGAAAATGGCAGAAGTGACTTTTACAATTTTATTTTAGAAGGGTTAATAATTCAGATTTAGAAGCGGGAAAGGTGGGATGAAATTTTAGTGTATTGATTTAGAGCATCTCCAGCAAGGTACAACTTGGCGTGTTACGATGAGAGCGAATGCACAACCTACTGTCATACAAAGTAACAAGCTCTACCATAGATGGTTTCTCACCTTGTTACTAAGATCCCTCAAAGCTATGCAAATGTTGTATAATTGATTGTGGTGCGCTGGTACCAAAGGCGGACTTAATCTTTGTGGCCTATACATGCACAACTAACAGGGGACATGTACTAATATTCCACACGATATGATAGCTAAGTTATGTGTGCCTATCAAAGATTCTTGAGCTCAAATTAAGGTAGGTGAAGGGCAAACTTCAATCTGAATCAGATAGTACAAACAGTGGTTTTCTTCTGGCTTGAGCCAGAATGTACACGTTCGGGGTTTGCAGTCCACAGGAAAATTAGTAGTTCAATACTTCTTCAGTTGGGACATTCTAGTCACAGTGAAATAAATTAGCATGTTTTTAGATCTCAGTGAAGTGCATAGTAACCAGATATCTCTAACAGACCACGTTGTATTTGTACCCCAAACACTAAATTGAACAAATCAAGACAGTGGCTGGTACTGGATTGGGAGGGGGGCTACAAAGTGATGCTCACGGACAGGCAGATTAATTAAGGAGGGTTGGGTTGAGGGAGGGCTACGGGAGGTTCAGGTATGACAGCACATCACTAAAATATATACTACTCAATGCAGTCAGGGTCCTTTCCATGGGCATCAGTAGGTAAAATACATGTCATAGAGAGTAATGCAAATTAATCAAGTAACAGATCGATGATCAGTTGTGTCAATACTAAATTTCCTGTAATTAGCAAAGCAAATAACAAGTACAATATTTTAAGGATTACTGGATAGCTGTTAAGACAGATCACTCACAAAAAGAACTAATGCAATGGTTATTATAAAATTGTTCGTTCATCACTTCATTAAAGCATATTACTGGCTTAAGCAACTCTGTCCTACTTTCCTTGCACTAACAAGTCAAGTTGCAGTACTTAAGTTAAACGCAGGGTGACAGAAGTTATGTCATGCTTTCAGTTTATTTTACCATACTGCTTGCTATCTCTGCTTAAAGGGGCAATTACTGTTGCAGAAATCATCCTTGAGTTAAATTAGAAATTTAAACCATTGATATTAACTTCAATGTACTTGAAAGTTTGTCCAAGTGTTAAAACCACTTAGTTACTGCATTGGACAAGTATATCCCTGGCTCAACTTAATGCTCCTCGCCAAAACTATCCATTTTAGCACTCTTTTAGCACTTATGTGTAAGGGACCATAAGCCTTTAGTAACACATCAGAAAGACAACTATTTGCCAATATTTTTCAACATAAAAAGGTAAATGACAGTCTTTGGTTTGCGTGAATTTTAGCTTCAAAACATAAGCTGGAACCTTTTTGTACTTAATTAGAGGCTATTAGCCTTTTAGGTATTTCTCTGAAGGTATGGTGTAACAAAACATCTTTACACACAAAGAATAATAATAAAAAATGTACCTGCAAGGATGCAAAGACCATGCAAGAAACTAATCCAACCAATTTAATTGTCGCTTACACAGTTCAAAAAGACAGTGCCCTAGAACTACTGTTTGAGGATTGAGCCCCCGTCACACTACCATGAAACAACTAAAAAAAGTGCCATGAACCAACTCAGGTTTGAGGATTCAAGCTCCAGACTCAGGTACCACGAGACACCTCTATGATTTAAAACATGAGAAAAAAAAGAATAATCTCATCTCAATGCATGAAGCCTGGAAAAGCCTCATATACATGCATCCGAAGTAACACAAACATAGCCCTGGCTGAATTTACAAGATCAATGCCAATACCAGCAATAACCAGAATAAAGAAATTTTATCCTTAAAGGAAGCAGGGACAGTTTCACGAACGGCAGAAATTTAATGAATCTTTCATCTTTTAAAGAAGAAAAATGTGAGTCCTCAAATCAATTCTGCTTGTATAAAGAATGGTGAAGGAGGGAAATATGGTTGCTAGGGTCACTGCAGTGGGCACATCTACTTTACCAGGTTATGAAAAGGGCAGGAGCAGTAGGTTTTACACTTAAATTTTAGGAGCGTTGATAGTTCAGATTTAGAGAGCAAAACGAAGGTGGGATGAAATTTGAATGTAATGATTTAGGAACATCACCAACAAGCTAAAGCTTGGTGCATACTAAGATGAGAACAAATGGACAACCTCGTACTGTTATACAAAGTAACAAGCTCAATCATAGATGGTTTCTCACCTTGTTACTGAGATCCCTCAAAGCTATTTAATTGTTGCATGTGTAATTAGTTGTGGTACCTAAGGTGGACTTCAACTTAGCGGCCTATAAATGCACAACTAAGAGGGGCCACATATACAAATATTCCATAGGATCAGAAAGCTCGGATAATCTTTTTGTGACAACCAAACCATAGGGGAAGCCCCCCATCAAAGATTCCTTACCTCAAATTAAGTTAGGTGAAGGGCAAAATTCAAACTGGCTAAGATTATACAAAAAATAATTTTCTTCTTGATTGAGGCAGAATGAATGTTCATTTGGTGCATTCGACTCGAGAGATAAAAATTAACCTATTCCAGATCTCAGAGAAGTGCATAGTATAGAGATATCTATGAGAAAACAACTTGTATTTATATCCTAACCACTAAATTTAACAAATCATGGTGCAAGTAAGGACTCATGGTCGAACATCATTTTTTTATCATTTATCAGGCATTTATACGTGAAGTAGTTCTTCCAGAGAATGACTTTACCCACGCTAAACCCATTTTTCTCCTCCACATTACACAAATCCTTAGTAAAAGCCTATCTGGACTGCTGGAGATATCACTTTTGTAGCTACGG